>JAUMGZ010210930.1:0-11965 GCA_032359645.1 Pododesmus macrochisma | reverse complement strand
TCTTTAATCAACTTCTCTGAAACTACTGGGCAAATTTCAACCAGATGGACGTTGAGGCCCCATGGGCCTCTTGTTTTTTAATAGTTTTAAAACTGATCATGATTAATATTTTCATATTTACTGTGTAGCAAACCATTGTTATATTGAAAAATGTCTCTGTGTTAACTTACTATTAAGAATTGATAATCTGGTGTGCTTTAATGATTTTGAGTAAATCGTTTTCATTTAGATTGACATGTGTTGTGAAGCAGAAGTCCTAGCTGATCATTACAGTCTAGTAGATGTTGCCTACATCACTGACTGGCAAGGGGTACGTCTGTTCTATTCTTAATCCTACCAATTCTAGTACACCAAGCCTACGTAAACATCACTTACTGGCAAGGGTCGGGTGTATTCTATTCTAAATTCTACTTTTTAACCTTAAAAATCCATTCATAATCATCTCACACTAACTGTCAATGAACGATCAATAGTTATAGTTACCTAATCTATATAGTAGCAAATCAGTAGAAAACGCATCAGCATTAGCCAATTAGATAATTATCTTTTTAAACACAAAATACATTCGTGTCTAGTCTGGCCCCTAGTCTTTGTCTTTGTTTGTTTACTTTCAACAGAAGTAAGCATTCTATAGTGTGAGCATTACAACACAAAAGGATCGAGTCTTGTAAGGTATAAAGGAGGAATTTGAAAGTAGAAATATAAGGAATGCTCACAGATATCCTAATATTTACGTGTGGATAAATTGATTAAATTAATGTGAATTTAACTTTATGATAAATTTAGTTATAATATTGAGAGGATGAAAATGGAAAAATTGTCATTTTTGTTTTTTCTGTTATTTTCAATCTTTGTGTCATATAAAACTTTAACTGATTAAAGGAGAATTGATGCCTATATCGAATGTTCATGTCAAAAATGGGAGTTATTTATGCCTCTCCGTTAGGGGCCATTCATAATTATCATCCTTTTTCAAAAGTCTGCAAACCGCACGCTAGGGGGGGTTTGTTTGTCATCATTTTTTGCACCTTAAAATTCCGGATATAGCAATATTTCAAAATCTGAAATCTGTTTCCTTATATTTCCTATAGTGTTCTAAATCTCGTTCGCCAGAGCGTTGATGATGACCTTGTTTACATTATTTGAGAAATGGTGCAACGACTAACGTTGTTTGATAATAAAAGATGATGTACACTTTTGCAGGGGGCGGGGTTTGAGAAAAGAGTACTGTTTGCAGACTTTGGAAAAAGGATGATACATGTAATTATGGATGGCCCCTTAGTTAAATAAAATACTGTTTTCTTAACTTTCACCAATGGGATATTATACATACCATACATGTACATTAACTAACGTTCTTCTATTAGGCAGTGGACGTTTTTACTAAACTGTTATATGTCACGTTTCAGGAAGATGTAATGAAGTTATTTTACATCGTGTACCAGAACACCGCCAAGAGGAGAAAACGAATGAAATCAGATGAAAGTTTTCGGTGCTATAACGATGATTCTGGAATAGAGGACGGAAATCAAAGCTTTGAGTCTAGTCCAAGTGCAGATTCAAGTCGGTTAAATGACAGTGGACAGGGTATCGAGAGTGTTGGTAATCGTTTTGTGTCGTGTTCGAGTGCTACCACAAGCCCATTAAACATTAGTCGACAAGGTAGGGAAAGTGGCGATCTTAGCTCTGTGTCTTGTTCAAGTGCAGACACAAGTCTGTTAAATGACAGTGGACAAGGTATGGACAGTGCCAATCACAGTTTTGAATCATGTGCAACTGCAGACAGAAGACAAATGAAAGAAACAAAAGTAGGCATGGATTGTACATTAGACAAGTCAAACCCAAGCATAACAAGCGACTTCGTGATGAAACATGTTATCGGTGCTATACCCAAATCTACAAGAGAGAAAAAGCATATGACCACCAAGGACATTATACCAGCAGTTCCGATTGATAAGAGTTTTCAAATGGATCATAATAAAATGCCAATGGCACAGAATTCCTCTTGTTTTAGTCTCGATAAAATTCCTTTGAATACTGCACATTTTTCTCGTGTAAAGGCATCCAGACTTTGCGATTCTAGATTGAAACAGACGGGTGTTTCAAATTCTGGTGCAATAGATTTAAGTTCCAAGAAGCGGCCTTTAGATACTGAAGCGCTGTTCAAAGATGAAGAGGAGGTAGTTATTGACAAACTAGATGAAACCGTTAATCGATTTATCTCGGAAGAAATCGATGATGCATCATCAGTTAATGTGTCCTGTGAAAAGGACAAGTCTCCAAAGTGTGAACAAGAAAAACCTATTTTGTATTTGCCTTCTTCTCTGACGAACTTGAATTCAGACATGAGAAAAACTTCTAAAAGACCGCTAGATGTTGCTACAAGTTCACAAGCACTCACTCAAGCCAAGTCTGTTGTAAGTAAAAAGCCAGAAACCGACAGCTCGTCCAACACACAATTCGATGGTCAAAACGTCATGCATTCAGTGTCAGATAAAAAAAGTGTTTCCTCATTCAAGCGATCAGAGGATAAAATTGTAAATAGTACCACATCAAAAGCTAGCATTATGTTGGACGCGGAACCAAGTGTTAAAAGTGTGAGTTGTGCACAATCAATGGAAAACAAAGCTTTGAAAACACAGTTTAATGGTAAAAGTAGTAGGACTGAATCGTCAGAGAACAGTAGTGAATGCAGCATGAAATCCAGTAGTAAAATGGTCAACATTAGGACAGACACATCAAGTGCTTTGTTTGAGAAGGAAAGTCCTAACACTGTACAGAAAAGTGTTTCAACCCTAACCTCGGTGTGTATTAGTGACTCAAACGCTTTGTCTACTGATAGTAATGGGTTGAACTGTAGTACAATAGGAATTAACAACACCAGGAAGCTTAATATTATTTCAGTTGCAACATCAGTTGGCAATTTGGTTAAACATGCTCCTTCAAATGAAGAAGACAATAAAAGCATTTCACAAGAAAAAGGCGTCGCTTTCAAATCAACATCTGTTGAGAAGAAAACTAAAAACACTGAAGCCCAAACTCAGAGTTTGTCCTCCTTGGATTTCGAAAAGACTCCCCTTTTGACCAATTCAGACACAAAAAGTCAATCAATGTCTCCAGATGTTGTGTCGAAGAAAGTTGAAAATTCTGAAACTCAGACACAAATCCCATCTTCCCCAGATACTCAAAAGAACGTTGAAAATTCAGAAACACAGACGCAAGAGTGTGGTTCTGTGAAGAAGAGAAGTAATTCCACGGA
The DNA here is from genome assembly GCA_032359645.1 of Pododesmus macrochisma. NCBI lineage: Eukaryota > Metazoa > Mollusca > Bivalvia > Pectinida > Anomiidae > Pododesmus > Pododesmus macrochisma. The sequence goes on along the minus strand of JAUMGZ010210930.1, from coordinate 8,706 downwards.
TGTCGGTATGCAAACTAGCTTTACGTTACTAGAAAGACAGTGTTCTGTTGAGGACAAAGGTACACAACATGACGGCTGTGAAACTGGTAGTTCTGACAAGTCTACACAGGCTTCAAACTCTACCCGGTCTAACACGTCATCGTCCTCACGTGCAGCAGACAACATCAGTACACACGTGCATCACTCCATGTGCGACTCCATGAAAAAAGAACATGATAGGCATTCGCCGTGTGCAGGCATGTGTAATGGACACAGTGTGAAGTCACGTCCTGAGAAATTGGTTGTAAAATTAAGTAAAGAGAAGGACTCGGAATCATATACTGCAACACTTTCACCAAATTTAATAAATTGATACAATATGTGTTGAGATTGCACAGAACATATAGGATTACAGCAAAATGCATGTTATATTTGTACAAATTATGTTGAAATTTCAAAGATTATATAAAATGTTATACATATACATATGAGAATATCATTTTAGTTATTTTAATTTCAGATGGTGAAACTTTTATAATAATTTTTATTTTTCAAAATTGCAAGAACATGAATGTATAAAAGCATTCAGGTTGTAGTTTACATTTTTTTTAAATTTAAATAATAAAATTTGATCATACCTTTCACAAATTCACTGGGACACTCACAGTTTTTCGACTATGTAAAATATATATTGTTCATTATTCAAATTACAACATTCCATTTCACATATTTTAACATCGGACCAATGTTTCTTTGAAAAATGAAGTTGCATATTATAATCAGTTTTGCAATAAACAATGTTTTCTTTACCTTTGTACTTGGCTATATCTTCCTATTCGTCTTTCCTTTGCACTTGGCTATTTCTTCCTATTCGTCTTTCCTTTGTACTTGGCTATTTCTTCCTATTCCTCTTTCCTTTGTACTTGGCTATTTCTTCTTATTCGTCTTTCCTTTGTACTTGGCTATTTCTTCCTATTCGTCTTTCCTTTGTACTTGGCTATTTCTTCCTTTTCGTCTTGCCTTTGTACTTGGCTATTTCTTCCTTTTCGTCTTGCCTTTGTACTTGGATATTTCTTCCTATTAGTCTGTCCATTGACAGTCATTACATAGGCACTCTCTATATTATTTCTTCTAATATGTTTGTTCATTAATATTATTGTTGACATACTTTATTCAGCTGTTCGTATCTTTGTTCTTACTTCCTTTAATAGGTCTATGCTCTATTTAAAGTTGACCATGGTTTTAACTTAATTGCTAATTTTTCATTCTTTCTTCAATCAAACGTTCCTTTTTTATGTTATTTTATTCATGTATATAGACAGTTGCACAAAACACCCAAATGATTTGTAAGAAATGTTGCATGCGTCAGAAAAGATTACCAATATGTTGTTTGTATTCAGCTTTTGTTAAAGTCGTGGGAGTCTACGTTGTTTGTTATTAAATATTTTTGTATTAAACGTTCGATCAAAAAACCCAAAATGATGTTTCTTGTTTCTTTCTATATGTGAGCATTCGAAAACTGGTCGACATACAACTAGATTGGCAGGATTCTGTTTTATAGATCTACTGTTAGTATCTAGAATAAAACGCAGAATGGTTTTAAACTCCTAAACAAAAGAAAATAATTGATCAAAAAAGGTATATAAACGATTGGCTGTACACGTGAATGTGTAAAAGCAAAAAAGCTTCTCTTTAGTTGTTATCACTCAATTAAGTCAACACACAACACACGGGCATCTATACCTGTCCAAAATGGAGGGGGAAAGTCTCCCCTTGAAAACAGCCCTTGTGTTTTAATAAATTTTACCGGACCGCACAAATTCGTTATGATGGAGGGATTTAGGGAGACAGAATGTCAATTGTGATCCTTTTGTCACAAGGAACAGTGCGGTCCGGTAAACTATCTAAATACAAAAAATATTGTTTTGTATTTATTATACACCTTCAAAGTTACTTTATTTGAATGGAAAAAAGAAAAAACCTCGGACAAATTAAAAGCTCCTTAACATAAGTAAAATCATGATCTTTAAACGGCAATTCCATTTTTAACTAAAGTAGTTCCGTGCCCCCACCCCTTTGAAAGACTTGAAAATGACGTCCAGTACAAGAACACGCTGGGTTTTTCGTCATATATCACTACTGATCTTGTCATATTAATGCCAATAAATAGCTTATTGAGTAGTAAGTGTCTATAATTTACGACTGCCTGTATATTGTTCGCTTGTTGAGTTATGATTTAATGATTCAGAAAAAAGATTTAACCATACCGCTCAGTGCGTTTCATAAACATTCTTTGCCGTTCTTATGTGGTAATTTGCTTCAAATATTTTGATGGTGGGTTTTTGAATCTAATCCATTTGCTTTTTTGTGTTTGTTTGGGTTTTCCTTGATCGCCAGTTCGCCTGATTCAGATGTATATTGTAGACTTGACCTAGACAAATTAATGTATGGCAAGAACTCCAAAGGTACATATGGGACAATTCACCCTAAATAAGACCAAAATGATCAACCGTATAACAATATTTGTGCCGTACCAGCGTGGTTGTTCAGAGGTAGAGCGTTCACTTCGTGATCTGGTAGGCGGGGCTCGAATACTTCGGCTGCGTTTCTCGCACCCTGCTAATCGTTAAGAATTACTGATTAGGAGAAGGACTTGTTGGCTCGGTGTCAGGATAATATGACCGAGTGAAGTATCATGTCAATGTGTCTGCGGCGTGATATTCTGGTCAGACAGCACTATAAAAGCAATGCGTATTGCCACAAGCAGACACCGTCTCAATATGACCTAGACACGTGTTGAAGGTACGTTAGACCCCAATTAAAAAAACAAACTTATATGTGTAACTCAGCGGTTTAAATTTTATAATGTCCAAGGAATTCATACATGAAACTAAATATAATATTAACGAAAAAGGGATATAATTGATATTTAAGAAAAAAAAACATTATACACTTGTACAGGCATAAAACTAATGTGTGTTATCTCAGAATTCAAAAAATTTATGGGAAAATATACTACAACATCAAATATTAAACAAACATGATATATAATAGTCAAAACACAAAGACGACATAACGGTTAAAAGAATTTGATAAGCATATTAGCCAAAGTCAAACATACAACGAGTGTAGAGTACGATGTATAAAGTAGAGTATTACATGTTGAAATAAACAGTTACAAACATGTCCTGTCAACAATTTCTCGCTTTAGTCGGTGATGTAGATATTCCATCTATATATTTGTAGATATTACATCTACATCACTGCTCTAGCACAACTTAGGAATTAAACCTTAAACATAAAAACACCATATATATAGGACAATGGGAGATTCTCTTAAGTCTCAATCCCACGAGAAAAAAATTCATTTACACAAAAATACTTTTAGGACATCATTTTTAAGTATATATATATATATACATTATCTGTTTGTTTGATTTCGAAAACATATTTAAATTATACACCGTTTTTATGAAACTTTTTGTATTCGATGAGTTTTACTCCAGGACAAACATTGCTCAGATCACGTTCAGTATTTAGTGTAGCATTTATTCTTTCTCAAGGCGCTATTGTCTGCATAAAGACTATATTAATATACACAAAAAACAAATCTCGTTTATCTGGTAGACTTTGTGCATTCAGCCAAATCAATATTCGAGTACGTTGCACACAACACATGTATAAACCGTATCACTAGATAACCCCACTAACTACCTAATTATACTGGGTAATCAAAATCAACATTATAATACAGCATGGTACATATTAATTATGTATCAACGTTATGTGTGTTTCATTGTCATGTTTGGTCAATATTGTGTGAGTTAATCCCTAACAGGGTTTTTAAAAGTACCCCGAGATCCTCCTCGTGTCTAGATGTACAGTGACGTTGCTTGTTACAGACGTTCATTAAAAGATAGGAATCGCGCTCGCTGATTTATTTCCCCGGGGTTTTATGGTATTTTTATAGGAAAAGATATCATTACATGCATTTTCAATGGTTATTGTCATAAATGATTTATTTTTCATGCTTTTATGGTATTTTACTCGCGTCTTATCGCCATTGGAAATATTTTGTTGGAGAAAATAACCTGTCTTTAGAGAAATCACATAGAATTGCAAAATTATATCATATAGAATACAAGACGATACCAATTTGTAAATTCATAAATATATTCCTTTCCATCGGTGCCCTTCTAATCTAGGTTAAACTATGAAAGAAATTCTCTATGAATTAATAATTCATGTTTTCCATTTGGGGGAATTCCTTTCACTTTATGTGCCCAATATTCATGCCCAATGAGAAACACAGATGCAATTTTCTCCGTGGGGTTTTACTGCATTCATTGCTTCTGCAAATTAATCCTAAAAGCCGATGAGTCACGAACGGCACAGAATACGTCGATGTACAGCTTTTACGAAGGCGGATGAATTACTCCGTATTCTTGGTGTGCAAAGATTTTAGATTGTCAGGAATCACCCAGAGACATAGTAACTGTTCGTTCATTAAAGCCGACATCACATTTACATCAGCGCCAACGGAACCTCTTCAGAGAGACCTGATTTGATAAAAGACATTTCAGAAGCACATGACGACAAAGTCCATTCTGGTCGCCTCTAATTTTCTGTGCACAGCCCACCAGTGTATTGATTAAGCTATTCTCAATGAATTGTGCGAGATAAGTTAATATCCTGAGCCCCTTAGTTCTAACTGCTTCAGTGCCCTGATTAACTTGTCTCATTAAGGCCTTTCATGGGGTTCTTCAGCGAAAAAAAAATTAGATTTCATTAATTTTCTATTGTCCAAAATGTCCATACTTGTTTTTGATTCCATCGCCTTTGTGGTTGACGATGGCAATACTCGTTGATATTACAGCACACATAACAAGTACCGAAAGAAGAGACGCTGGATTGGATTTCATCATTTAGCCAAAAGCACTATAAGTATAATTACATCAAAACCAAACATGACTTCAATATCAAAATGTATTGAAAGGCCGTTGATTACACCAAAAGAGACAAAACATCGGATAAAACGAGATAGTAGATATCCCATAAACGAAAAGAAAAATCTACAAATTGCCGGAGAAAATAATGCAATAAAATTTCTTACAATCATTAATAAAAAATTAGCTCTATATTATACTATGACAACACTATTTAAATGTCTTCTCAAAACCTTTTATTTTCTAAGGACAGAATGAATTATATAATGTGAAACAATTTTTGTATCGTTCATTTATATTAATCGGAATGATATAAAAAAAAATGTTATTTGTCATCGATAGTGAAGGAGATGATTACATCGTTCCGTTTACTTTTAACAAAGGCTATTATTTTGAAAAATTACCCTTGAGCCAAACCTTCCATGCAGTATTGAACAAAGAACTTCCTATGTCGGTACAATTGTATGCATAGTCCATATCAGTTTAATGTTTTATGTGTTTTCTTTGCTCCTGTTTTGGCCGTGTTGTTTTGGGGTTTTTAAAACTAAATATCGATCCAAAAAACCGGAGAGACGTCATGATTAAAAACATTTATAGGAAACAAGACCAAAATAGCTCCCCGAAAAAACAGGAAAAAAACAAACGAAAAGACCCAGATGTGCTTTATGGTGTGGCTTTCACTGACTGCTTACAATTAACTCGCTTATGAATGAATGTCGTTCTGTATTTGCGAAATTCTGCCTCCAACACCATATTTCAGATTTTTTATTATGCCTTTTCGATTTTGATTAATTAACACTATTTATGTTTAAAAAATGCAAAAAATAAAGAATAATTAAATCATACAAGAGGTTAGGAAACTAGTGCATATATACACAAATATTAATTAAGCTGCCCCTCTACATAACACTACAATGAATTTAAAACTATATCGAGATTAGCAAGCGATTATTGAGTTATCACATTACTTGTGTTTGTGCCAAAGAACCAATTCATACGCCTGGTTTTTTAATTTTTGTATTTAAGGATACTTGAGACATTATTTCTTCAAAATTTTACAGTGGACCTAACAAATAAAACTAATATTATAAGATTGTGTATTTTTCCACCGTCCATTTAACATTGTCAATAATGTGTTGTTATGGTACATTTTTAATCAAATATTGTTGATACGTTCAATAAAGTTTTTAATGATGTTTCACCCCGTTCTTATTTATTTTTCAAAGTGCCCCTTGAACAAAATATAACGTTGACATCTATAATCTCGTCATCAGGGACATCTAGTATAAAGATGTCACTTTAAAGTGGATAGATACATAGAAAGTAAGGATTTAATTATTCAACGGCAGGGCTGATGAGTTCAGCTGGTATAATGTTTATCATGTTTGTGTGTATATACAAACTTTCTTATTACGATCAGGGATAACATTCCTAAAGTGCTGTGTAATAAATCTGTTAAATAAGAAACATAAAACACACTAAATATCAACATAATGTGGACGTATTTATTTCCCTTAATGCAATTTGCTGTTAGCATTATACACGCATGTAATGCTGACATTCCCGACACGCAGTATAAAAACTTGATAAAACAGCATATTTATAATTGTATATACATGTATAACGAATACATACGCATGCATATTTACATTCCAGGTGTGCAATAAGCAATAAAACGCCAACTTAAAACGTATTTATAATGATGTAAGACAGCCTGTAATCTTACTTATCTAGGGTCGTATTAATTGTCTCGCATATAAATATTTTACATATTTAATTATGACACAACATATACTTTGTGTAAAGTAGTATTTTATGTCAACTATAATGCTGTAAAATTTGACAATATGAATATAATAAAACAGCATTTAACGAATAATGCCTTTAAATTTTTTATACATTCAAGTTTTATTTTTAAACCAAATATTAAAAATATAAACTAGGATACGTAATGTTTCGATTAAACAAGAGGCCTTAAGTCATTTGGGTTATTCGTGTTAAACGTCTAGCTATAAAGTAATCATTATCATTCCAAAAAAATTATTTGTTAGACCAACATTTAATGCTATTTGATTTGTTTTATAATTTAACCTTTTTATAAAAGAATGTGTTGATTGGTGTGATTGAGAATGTTCTTATAAAAATCATTCGCATCCGTATCCTTTTTAATTGAAATCCAATCGCCATTTTTGTAAGTATCTATATTCACTTATCCAAGCTCTCAGTTTATGTCCCCTTCTGAGGCCCCGATGAACACCTGATAAATACCACATGTCTTAACTGTCAATCTTATTACGGCAGATGAACATGGACACGACCGGTTATAAAAATAAAACAAATGATTGATCATTGGATGAGTATATATATGGGGTACCTGTCTGCTTTTTTTTATAATATACAAATACAACTCATCGAAAATCGGCTTGAATATATAAATAACCATATAAATTATTTGATCACACACACACAAACACATGTGTATGTTCATATAATTCATCTGATCACCACATCTCATGTTTATATTGATAGAACTCGTCTAACATACCACCATCATGTTTATTTACATTTATATACATGTAAATAATCGTCTGTTAACACCATCACGTGTTTATATACACATATCTCGTCTGTTAACGCCATCACGTGTTTATATACAAATAACTCGTTTGTAAACGCCACCACATGTTTATACACATATAACTCGTCAAATAACGTCATACACATAACTCGTCTGTTAACGCCACCACGTGTTTATATACACATAACTCGTCTGTTAACGCAACCACATGTTTATATATACATACCTCGTTTGTAAACGCCATCACGTGTTAATTTACACATAACTTGTCTGTTAACGCCAACGTATGTTTATATACACATAACTCGTATGTTAACGCCACCGCGTATTTATTTACACATAACTCGTCTGTTAACGCGCACAACATGTTTATGTACACCTAAAACGTCTGTTAACGTAACCACATGTTTATGTACACATAACTCGTCTGTTAACGCCACAGCGTGTTTATTATACCCATTAATCGTCTGTAACGAAACAACATGTTAATATACCTATGACTCGACTTATTACACCACAACATGTTTATATACACAAAACTCGCCTGTTAACGCCACAGCGTGTTTATTATACCCATTAATCGTCTGTTAACGCAACCACATGTTTATACACACATATCTCGTCTGTTAACGCCACCACGTGTTTATACACACATACCTCGTCTGTTAACGCCACAACATGTTTATACAAACATATCTCGTCTAATAACGCAACCACATGTTTATATACATATAACTCGTCTGTAAACGCCACAACGTGTTTATACACATAATCTCCGTCTAATTACGCCACAACGAGTTTATACACACATACCTCGTCTGTGAACGCCACCAAATGTTTATACACACATATCTCGTCTAATAACGCCATCACGTGTTTATACACACATATCTCGTCTAATAACGCCACCACATGTTTATATACACATAACTCGTCTGTAAACGCCATCACACGTTTATACACACATACCTTGTCAAATAACGCCACAACGTGTTTATACACACATATCTCGTCTAATAACGCCACCACATGTGTATATTCACATAACTCGTCTGTAAACGCCACAACGTGTTTATACACATATATCTCCGTCTAATAACGCCAAAACGTGTTTATACACACATACCTCGTCTGTTAACGCCACCACATGTTTATACACACATATCTCGTCTAATAACGCCACCACATGTTTATATACACATA
>JAUMGZ010210919.1:0-11966 GCA_032359645.1 Pododesmus macrochisma | reverse complement strand
TTTAATTAGTTACATTCCGGTGCTTCATTGTTTGACGCAGTTATTGTTTGTTTGTCAATGCCTCTCGTTCTGTTGATGTTGTCTTCAACACCAAACACTTGCGTTGGAAAGTTTAAATATATTATTGATAAATTGTCTCACGTGTTGTGTTTTATCCAGACTACCAACCCATTTTTGTTTTTTTTTTATATAATACAGTTTCATTATAATTGACAATTACTTTGTAACTATCCCTAGGTACTTTCCACCTGATATGATAGAAAATTAAAAGACTATTGGTCGTTGGGGCGTGACGTTTGTAACAATCCAATCTATTGGTCGCGTGAACGTTTTCGTTTGTCTCGAGGATTTTCATTGGTCACTTGGGTAAAGAAATAGGTTTCAATGACCGGGGGCGGTCTGTAAACACGACATAGAACTATTAGATATATATCAACAGTGTATACTCATCGCTGTGAAATGGTCTCTTGGGGACGTCCACACAATAGAATGTTTGATTATTAGCGCGTAGTATTACAAATCAAGATTTTGGACTCTTCGTGAACTCTCTATGGTCTTCCACGGACTTAGTTGGGTCAGATATCGACTGCCGGCGCTGATTGTTGGGAACGATCAAGAACTATATTTGGCTTTGGGTCATGAGCGAGTTCCTTTCATTCGTTTGGTTGGTTGAACGTCATGTTTAAATGCTCGTTTCTGTTTAGGTTGATGGTGATTCGGTTTGATGAGACTATTGTTTCTCTGTCAGTAGCCTTTGTTCTGTTGATCCTTTTCTTCTTGGTCTCCTCATATTGTAAGTTTCAGCTTTATTTCTTTCAGATAATACTGAATATGAAAAAATTACAATGTCTTCCGTGTCTGCTCTTTGGGGTGATTTCTGTATATATTGGTCTGTTTTGCAATTTTCTGTTTACTCATTTTAAGATATAAATCTGTTATAAGCCATAACACGAGTGTGTCAGTTATTTATCAAAAGCAGGTCTCACAATTTTCTCTTAAAAACTGCCGTTGTCAATTTGTAGTACATCTTGCTTACGCTAACAGGCCTCACTCTGACCCCTGAAATCATTACTAGTTAGTAAAGCAGTAAATACGAAAAACCAAGACGAAATACAAAAGTCGTAAGTCCTTGGACATGGGCCAATTAAAGTTAAACGCGGGACGAGCACATAAAAAAAAAACATACCACAATTCACTATAAATTAGGAAACATCACGAATTCGTATGTTTCGTGAAATTGTAAACTTCTATTCGAACAAACAAGAAGCGAAACCACATGCTCGCTATTGCATAAGCATTTCCTGCAACACACGTGTCACTTTAGTAACTTTCAAAAAGGTGACAAGCATTTCTGTTTCTCAAAAGCCATGACGCAGGTGAAACCCATCGTCTGAAAACCCCGTCCTAGACGCAGTTAATATATTTTGTCTGATGCATATCCAGATATCATGATATTCGCAAATACGTCTGCACTGATAACAAAACGTTTGCTGTAATAAAATACGTGTATATTTTTGTGTCCAAATGACCTCATTAGCAGTTAGCATACCACATTAACAACACCATTGTTGATTTTACGCCCTGAAATTTAACGCTGCATTTTGAATGTGTTCATAGATGTGTAATGTCACTTGGGGTGTTTCACTGTGAAATGTTAAGATGCCTCGGTCACGTACGCCCAGTGGTTATTCTAAAGGCTGCATTATTAAAAGCAAAAAGTGTTTCAATGGTTGATTTCTGTGTGATATTTGTAATTGGTATAATAAATTTAACATCGACAAGGTTAAAAATAGTTCTGTTTATGAGCAAATATTACTTATTTCAATTGTTTTATAAAACATTTTTCTCAATTTGTTTTAAACAGTTTCGGTGTCGGAAAGGTAGAATCTTCAGGTTGAGAATTCCTATAAGCAATTCTCGATGGCGTTAAAATATGAAGATTTATTGCATGTACCACTCAAAAAAAATGACATCATATTTGTCCTCATTTCACTACACATCAGTGTACATGTATTACCAATCGTTTTTCTCTGTCAAGAAAATTTACATTTCAATACATGTAAATAATTACAATTATAAAGGATTGGAAATATGAAAAGCCTTTTCCAATAAAGACTCAAGTTCAATAGTCTGCAAGACAGAGATTAGTCAATGTCGTAAAAACGTTTTGTTTTTCATCGTATCTGTATAGTGATTATGATAGTAAAGCGTGTTGGAGACCTAGATTAGAAATAAAACAAAAGTGTGTAGAATGTAAGGCTTGCAAATGATATTAAATACGGTGGGTGTTTTATCAATGGCGCTACGCACAGTTTGGTGGGAGTTTGTAGCATCTAAATTTGATAATTCAATTTTGATCATTTATCAAATTTTCTTCAGAAAAGCTCCAAAGGGGGCCACTGCGATACATTCGAAACGAGTTTTTAAAGGCAGGAAAACCTGTATGAAAACTAACTTTAACATGCGCTTCTTTTGACTGATCAAACCAGAAGAAATAGGATCAACAGAACAAACGCTTTTGACTGATCAAAAACCATAATAGATTTTAAGGTAAAGGTTGTTGTTGTCAGTGATGTACATGCATGCGCAGTATACCCTATCAATCGAGACGTAATAAAAGTAAAATGAAACTCGTAAACTCATGTGATTTTTAGTCCATCTGGACCGGAGGTCAAAGGTGGACTTTTCCCATACTAATACCGTCCGTCGTCCGTCGTCTGTCGTCTGTCGTAAACTGTTCAATTTTTCCACTTCTTCTCCTAAAACCACTGGGCCAATTTTATCCAAATTTTGTAGGAAGTATCCATAGGGGAGGGGGATTCAGATTTGTTCAAATTAAGGGGCTTGGCCCCCGGGGGGCTCCTTTAGGGGACCAAAAGGGGGGAAGTGTGTTACAACTTCAAAAATCGTCTTCTTATAAACTAGAAGGCCTAGAGCTTAATGTTTTGATATGTAGCAACCAAGTTGCATAGAGAACCAAGTTATTTATGGCGTTACCCTGAGGTAAAAAAAAGTTACATGTTTTGGGGTCAAAGTTCAACACTATAGCAAATATGTTAACTTTTCACATTTTTGACTTGTCCAATATTACTGGATCAATTTCATCCAAACTTGGTAGATGTCATCCTTTTGGGTAGGGGTTCAGTACATTTGACTGTATGCCTTAAAACAGCATCTCTGAAACTAATGGGCAGATTTCAACCAGATGGACGTTAAGGCCCTATGGGCCTCTTGTTACTATTTGACTACGCTTAACTTAACATCTACGTTTTCATGATTTGATTGTGTAAAGGGTATCGTGTCTAGTAATAACATTATCTTTCTGCCGCTTTTTTTCATTATGACGTCAATGATATTGTTCGTTTAGTTTTTGATGACGTTGTGTCACTTGTAATTGTGAATATTCGGAACATTATTGCAAGAAAAAAACGCTTTTATAAAACAGGAATGATTCATTGATGTTTTTCTTTCAATATGGAATCGTCTCTGGGAACTTTAGTCTATCCATATTAAGTGGTAAGTTTGTACCATAGTGTTGGTACATTTTCCATTCCTATCTCAAGTTTTCTAGTGTTCTGCATACTTCTCACCTGCAACACAAGATTTCAAGCTGTACGTGAAGATCTTGCATAGATTTATTTCTATTCGGTGAGCATGTGTGAATTGGACATATTATGTCACCTGAGCTAACGAAAGTTAATCTTGGCGTTCCGGAATAACCCGACTGTTCCCGATTTTTCACAAAACACTACTTATAGCACATTGTGTATCTAATCAAAGTATTTTTTTAATTTCTTTTTAAAAATTAAAAAAGAAAAACAAAATATTCCCTTTACGGAGCCCCAATATTATTCAACATTTAAATAAGTACAATCTTTGTGTATCTTTTATCACATTCGCTGTCTTTGTTGGCAAATGTTCGCCTGAATTTCCATAGGGACCCCTAATTTCATTTCCTCGCGTCGTCCATACCGTAATATCATAACTTTCTTTGTATATACAACGAATGAGTAGAATTCACCATGTTCTTTTTGGCCAGCTCTAACTTGCCCATTACTGTATGGTAATGAGACATTTGTAACTTACACCGTTTAGCATGCAAACTTGGAAGGGGAATCCTTTGTTTTTCTGTCCGGACTACTCCCTAGGGGGCGCTGATATCTCACGTCGCTGATTAAGCGGCTATTACGGAAGCCGGTGTGTTCGAGTGTATTCTTCGGAAGGTCTCCAAGGTCTTTAGTCGACTGAATAGTCTAAATTAGCGGCCCGTTATGGCATTACCGATCTCCGTTTTTGCGTCCATTCTTCCTATGTACTTTCTTCACGGAGTTTTGTTGTATGGACATCGTCTTTGAACGTCCTGCAATATTTCAAGGGCGTGGAACTTTCATATAAGATTTTATTTACAGAATTATTGATCTGATATTGATGTCACAAACTCTGCAACTTCAACGTGTTGCTCTTAAACAACGGAAATACAGTTAAATGAATGGATCTATAAGTTAATATTGTGAACACTTGCATACAATGCGTCAGCACTTTATATGCAATTTGACCGATGTACGCTTTTTAAAGGTGGAATATTCTTTGATCTAAACTTAAGCGTATGTGTTAACTAAATTTAATCTCATTCAAAGTCACTTTGAATCAACTTTAATGGGAAGCAAAAGAATTTACGATAAATATGCAACTGTTGGTTTTTGCAGTAAGTTAAATTTCCATACATGTGTCTCATCGCTCAACCCTATGTTCACAGTGAGTGACAGAAGTTTAATTGTGGTGATATATGCACATTTTTAATTGTGGAATCTCTTCAAGCGGATCGTTTGGTAGTATGAAATTCACAATTGACTGAAACAGAGCACCCGTTTATCTGAATGGCTGGTATTTATACTACAAATATAAGATATGTCAAGTAGATAAGTATGTGTAGTCATTGTGTTTTTGGGCGAAAACGTCTCTAAAAAAATTTCCATAACAGTTGTTATTTTACGGTTTTACCAGTAGGAGCTTGTTCCTAAGACAACAAACACTAACAACCACATTGTGCATCCCTCACGTCGGAATGTTCAAACGCGTGGAGTAACGTTAACGCCGTGACTTCTGTTAACCCGTAGACCCCAACGGCATTGCTAATGTCGTTAGAAGACGTTTGAAGATCTTCTGGCAGGCCGTATGTTCTTACACTTGTGGCGATGCCAAAGTCTTTTAGATGTGGCACCATGTGTAAGAACTGGTACTGCACCCATGTCAGACATACTATTCAATGTTTCCTCTGATGAGCTTTTTTATGACAGGACCATACGAAATATTTTTGCAAAATGAATAATGCACGTGTATAAAGGGAGTTTTGTGTATGCCGTCCATATGCTCGTCTTGGCAGTGCTGTATATATGGAATAGTACGCTCTGGAATAACATCAAGTTGGTGTCGGCAACAATAACTGTAAAAGCACTGAAACAATAACAAACAGGGTATTTAATGTTTTTTGATAAAATAGTTTTAATGTGTGCGGATTAAAGGATAATAAAGGAGTTTTAATGTATGCGGATTAAAGGATAATAAATAACATTGTGTAATGATAAAGCATTCGTTTTATTTCCCTGGAATTAAAGTTAAACAAGACTTCATGACTAAATAACGTGATAAAAACTCCTTTGGTTTTAATTTAGGAATCACTGAAACGAACAAGGATAAACAAACTAATGAAAATAACAATAAAATGGTATTCGCACATACAAACATTGAATTCGTTGGTGTTAATAACGTATAGAGATAGGAGGAGACAGTTGTAAATCACTTACAATTTTATGGTGCCGTAGGTTGATGTGCAATATCTGACGAGGAAAATAGTTGATGGCAAACATGCCGAACACCAACGTCGATACATGTGTGAGCGTTTTGTAAGTAAGAAGACAATCCCACGGGAGGCCCTTTATCCGTAATATTCATAAATATTTGAATTTATTAGACATGCGCTCAACATCTTGTTCACTTAAGTGTTTGAAACGTTGAAACTTGCCCTTTATGTGAAACGTTAGTGTGACTTGGATTATGTCGATCATTATCTGCGGTGTCCTTTCTTGAAATGAACGGATTTTATGGACGGATTATTGTTAAAAAGATAATGAAGGTACTTTAAATTAAATATGGTTAAAAATTAAATTTGAAAACATTTTTCGTGGTTGACGCAAATTGAGGAGTATTCGTGTTTTACCGGTCTCTAAGACAACTAGGCTTAACATTTATGTTCGAAGGCGCATATAATTATAGAAAATATTTTCGTATCGCAGATGTGGAAACATTCACACGTATCGAAACTTTATGTAAACGAGGAACGTGGATATATAAAATAGATATTAAAGAATCTTCTACATCAGTAGCTTTGAAACGCGAACATTTCAGACAATGGAAACTGTCTGTCGTACAGTTCCTACAGACGGATCAAGAAGATAGAACTGGAGTAGAATTCCTGAAACGCACCAAACATTTGAGCAGACGTCTTACACTTGAAATCTTTATCTGATATAAATAAATTTTATGCAGCCAAAACACATCCACGACCTCAAAAATATAATCGTCATCTGATTTTCTTGAACGCTTGAACGTCAATACCGTGGTAGGAACGCTTCGCGATTCTGAACAAGTCAGAGCTTAAACTTGTGTTGTGATCGTTCTTGTTTTCATGAACATTAATTTGCTATATCTTGAAAGCCAAATATCAGTAGTATTAATATTTTGCTGCGTTTGATAGTACTGAAAACGGAATTTTTCCTTTCTCGAGGTCTTCGAAGAGTAAATTTTGGAAAGGCAGCTATGTCATTGGAATGCATTGCTTATGCAGTGTTCTTCGTCTCGACGTAAATTAAGACAATGCATTGGGACATCGGCTTCGTATATATTCTTGGATTATAAGCGTCCGTCGGATCAATGCTATTTCGTCCATTTATATGACCTATGATATGCTACTTTCGATTACACTTTAAAGTATTAAATATGTTACAAAATTTCTGACGATCCTAAATTGAGACATGTGATGCTGAACATTTCTGACGATCCAAAATTGAGACATGTGTTGCTGAATATTTCTTACCATCCAAAATTCAGACATGTGTTCCTGAACATTTATTGCCATCCTCAATTGAGACATGTGTTCCCGAGGAATCGTCTTCTGTACAACCAGTGAGCCAAAAGTAAAGACATTATGTGTTTGTCCGTGTCGTGTCTTCTGACACTTATCTCAAATATTTATAGGCCCTAAGTCGAAAAGTGTACTAAAGCCGATTGGATTATTGCGCGTTTTATGTAAGCTATAGATATGCCCAGTGTTGAAAGTGTTGGAATTATTTAGCCTTCACACGCAATCGTCGTAAAGTCAGCAAATGTTGGTTCAGTTCCTTGGCGCCAAAATAATTTGATAATGATCGAAATTTATTTTGCAATTTTTTAGACGATTGCCCATGGTAGGAAGATCTAACCTATATTGGTATGAACAATAAAGCACGTGTTTTGGTTTGAAATTATTCATACTTATGTCGCACAATATACAAGTTTCTGATTGTCATCTGTGACTAACAGACAATAAAGTGCACAAAGTGCGCACAGAAAGATAGTTGAATATTGACCTTTTATAAGTTGTTCACTTCCACCAGTACATATCTTGTTTAGAATTTTGAAGTTGGTCTAAGCATTTACGATGGTCAATAATAACCTTTGTAATTCAACATTAAAGCCCTCATCTTGGAAAGAGTGTACCTTTTATGACAGTAAATCACAACAAATATACCAACATAGAATCACTAGAATCTGGATTCCGAATAGAGTTTCTCCGTTTGGGACATCTCTGAACGGACTGTACAGATGAAAGGATAAGGAAGGAGTAGATTTAGAAGAAATTTGCTTAATGAAACAAGACCATTGACTTGTGTTCGCCATTCACGATCTTATCGTACGAGGAACTTAAGTGGACTTCAATGTCTAGAAACCCGTCCATAATTTATGATATTCTTAATTGTTGTATTCCTTATGTTAAACAGTTTCCGGTCGCCATTTTTTCTAGCTAACGTCTTTGTGCCAAAAGCGGAGTTGAAAACAGTTACACTTATATTAAAGGTTCATAAAATGCTTGGTATTGGAAGTTTCTGAAAGGAATTAAATTCGCATTCAAGAAGGATATATGTTCATGTTACCGCAACTGTGTAAGGTCGGTGTCCTAAAGTCCTAAAGAATTTCGTCACTGGTCAAATCTTACATATGCCACTAATCATTGGTTACTGAAACTGCGTGACTTAAATCCAGGGTTACTTATTGTTAAAAATGAATGGTTCAAGGATATTTGGATTTCGTTTTACGACTTTAGCTGGAATCCTTTTCTAATGAGTGTAGAAAAAAACTTTAATTAAATTACGGTCTCGATCTTCAAAGGTTTCTTATAGGCAAATTAAGGAGTAACTTTTTATAATATACGTTGTCAGTTAATCCGTTTTAAAACATTCCTACTATGCTTACGTGATGACGAAATTAAAACGTTTTAAAGACTTCAATTCCTTACATCGTTTTCATGTCTTCAAAACTCTTGGATATCGCTAATGTGCTTCCATTGCTGTTTTCATATGATATTGGAGCAAACTGGATGCTTAGAGTCTTTGGATCTTATTTTGATCCATTTTCTTAAAGAATATATTCGAAATCGGAAATTACGTTGCTACAAATCGGAATTAACGGGGAAAATTTGCTCATGTTCTATCTTAAAATGCCATTGAAAGTGAAATAACGCCAAAATGTGTGCTTTTCATATTCACAATCACCAAAAAATGTGAAATCGTGAAAAACTACACATTTTCCCAGATTTTGTGACTATGACAACAGAAATTGTTACAAAATGTCTGCAAATTTGCAAATCAATCAAAACTGTGATCATTTGATTATTTTCTACTTTTAAACCCTAAACATGTTATTTTTTTCTTTGCAAATGATCTACTCCTATGCAAAATTCAAGAAAATATAAAATTCAAATAGTCAATGAATTGGAATTTTTTTGTGGCAAACACCATGCAACACACCGGATTCTTATTTACTCAAATGGAATTCCGTTGAAAAATCCTGCAAAGATTTTCGAAAAAGTTCAAAACCGGCGTTTACTATTTTTACAAAGATAATATCACTTAATGTTCTTAAATTCTAGAGAAATATAAAGAATATCATCCATGTTTTTCAATTTGGAATAATATTCCGGCGCATCTTATTAATGACTTATGAGGCCATAGACTCTCTGTTGTACTCATAGGGAGTAAGTTCTTCGGATCGTCTGCTTCGTAAAGAGGCAGCCATCTTTCTTCTTGTCGAACTTTAAACCCAGTGAAATTACTTGGATTACATCTCGTGACTGCCAAATGCCTGGCGGTCGATCAGGGGGAGGCAAGTCCCATCACCACCATCATCGTCACCATGGTGCGCGTGCGCACAATCATACGCACGGAGGGCACGGAGATGCTCATGGTGGCGGCGGTGGTCACGTGCCTAGTGGTGGTGGAGGTGAAGGCGACGAGGCGGAAGGCTCATTATTGGAGGCTGTCGCGGAGTACTTCGTACCAAATGGGTAAGACAGATAGTATACTTTGAATTTTTTTTGGAATGTATGCTTCTTAAAAATATTTGTTTACCTTCTCTTTAACTACTGAACTGCATAGTTGTTATTGGTTATTAAGCTTACAACGACTCAGTTACATAAACTAATAATACGATCAAAGCAACTTGGAAGTTTGTTAATGTTTCCATATAAAGCTTGTCAAAGCGTATTTTTTATACTTGGTGTTCGTTTAAATCTCAGATCCGGAATTTTGTTATTGAATTTCATCAATCATTAAACATTTCAACATGAGATTAATCGAAACTCAGTCGTAACTAGGCCGATTTGAGGCGGCATTTGCTTCCTTTTAGTCTGACCCATAACGCATCAGTTTCAATGCGCCGTTGTTCTTCCTGTCCTAGAAGCGTCCTGTGTTCCGGATGATTTGATTCTGCCGTGATGTGGCGTGTGTTCATTTGAGGAGACATTGTCCAGTCCTATTATAGACAGAAATAATTGTCTTCTTCTTGTCTATATGCAGTTTTATTTCTCTTCTTTGTCCAAATCTTTCTATGTAACCGTTGTATCTAGTTGTTTCTCTCTGCTCCATTTAGTACTGATGACATAATGATTTCCAAAGTGTGTTGATACAATATTTTTGCAATATGTTTTCTTCGATACTTGGTAAGTTTAAAGTGTATAAAATCAAATGAAGGCATCGTTTGAAATGATGTAGTACGCATGCGTGTGTCAGTATAACTGAACGATTAACACATTGCATCAGGATCTCGGGGGAATTAACGTGCGTACTTATCTTGTTGATGTATCGACTTACTAGGGTAGAAAATGAACGTTCGTTATGCATTTGTACTCCCAGTATGGAATTAAACATGCGTAAATTGTGTAAAGAGGAGTTCCGAAAAACGGAAATAAATAAATTTGAACAAAGTTCCTTGGGACGTTTTTGCGCACGTGATAAAATAGCAACTTGTAATCAACAAAGATTGACATGAAATGTACATGCTATGCGCGCTCTATAGATCATATCAAACAGACGTAATAATCCGCCTGGGAAACAATTGCGTATGCATCAATGTCAACAGTTTTGTTGTTAGTGTTTGTCACTGTTTCTAAACACATGTAATAGGCGTGGACTTGAACAACATTGCGCAAGGTCAAAAATTGGGACAGTCTTAATTCCCTATCGGGACAGGGCGTGGATGTATAGAAGAAAATAACAAAGGGGTAAGCTGAATTCATACAACAAATATGCAATTAGCGAGATGATTTGACGTTTATATTCTTGCTTAATTAACACTGCTCCTACATACTCTTAAAGGTCATAAATAGGAACATTCATTATGCTTTGGACTGTGACTATGACGTCAGGCGAAATAACCGGAAGGACACGAGTGAAATGCATGTAACTGAAAGACGCAAAAATGAAATTAAAAAAACAAGGCAGCAACAACAAAAACTTAGTCGAAATAACTAAAAAGCGCAAAGCCAAAAAAAAACATCAACAACAAGAAAACACGCACAAATTAATATATTGATATAGAGAAAAGACGTCAAAAGAAAGACGAAATGACAAAAATCATACGCCATATTTATCACTTATCATCAGAACTGTTTTGGTCTGAATATTAGCGCGGTAAAGTTACCAATACAATTATAATAAACCAATTAACATGTCTAATATCCTCCACTTCTCGCGTTAAACGAACATCTGTTGTGTCCCTACGAAGTCATGTGTAAAAATGATTTTCTTTCTTATACACTATCTCCCTTTATTTGTGATATCTTGCACGAGCATATGATTTTAATTTTGCTTTACATTCTCCCTTTTCCCTTTTCCCTATACATTTCAACACTGAAATACTTTCTGTTGGCATTCATAGGCATTGCTTGATCGGGATATAAACATGTGTAGCAGTTTTATCATGCAATGGTAAATGAAAATCACGTTCGTGAAAAAGAAAGTAACCCTACATGCCGTGTTGATGTGCTTGTTCGTAGACACACTGCTCGTAGTAAAAACACATATCTTTGCCAGCATTGATTTGCTCTTCTGTAAATATACATAACATTGTTCGATTCAAGGCCTGGTACGAAAGCATCCATTGTATACCAATACAAAAATACACTGATTAACAAATCGGTCAATATAAACAGTCAAATGTATTCAAAGTGCTGCCGTTTTGTATACACCGGGCATCGTCTCCTTGCGTAAAGAACTTTCTAGGTCAAATTTGATTGGTCAGTTAATGTTTCTTCAGAAATCAGACGAATCCGTCAACATTATTATCAATTGTTTGTATTAAGGGCATATTGTCCGATCAACAGCTAAGGTCATTTACGGACGTGCCAGTTTTACTGGTGGAGGAAACCGGAGTAC
>JAUMGZ010210908.1:0-11967 GCA_032359645.1 Pododesmus macrochisma | reverse complement strand
GTTTTCTTATTGTTTGCCAATGTCCATGGACTTACGGCCTAGAATATCGTCTTGGTTTTTCGATTTACTTACTTCAATTAGAGAAATGTACTTGTTCCATATATCTAGGATTTAGTATTACTTACTGAATTCTAGCACATACAAAAATATATTTCTATAAATTATATGTTCGGTTCAGCTTATAATAATAATAATAATAACAATAATAACATATGTATATATATATCTAAATACTCATGGCCTCCCTGTGCTCGACACCTTATTGCGGTAGGGAGGTTTGCGCGTCTCAATGACCTGGAGAGCTATGCTGGCGGGTACTTATGTTTCTGTTAGAGTCACCCAAGTCAGAAAGGTTGAAGGATAGAGACCAGAAAAAGATCGGCACGTCCTTCGGAGGGGACGCTTAGCTGGCGGTCCCGTGTACAGGGATTATTAGCCCCCCGGCACGATAAATATATTATGTAAAGTTCGATAAGAGTAGGCGGAAACGCCGTTGCATGGACTCATCCTTCTTCCTGAACTATCTCTATTACTTTTGGTTTTTCCTCTGTGGTCTTTTGTCGCAATATCGGTGACGTGACGTTAAACCCTAATTAAACAAATAAACAAACAAACTAAATACTTATGGATGAAAACATAAAACATGTGCGTCTAATAAAATCTAGAAGAGAGGCCAGGTGTTGTAATCTCGAAACTATTTGATATCTGTATCGTAAAGCAAACAGATTATATGTTTTGTATAACATTGCGATAACACAATAGTTTCTATCACGCAAGATACTTCATACAAACCAGAGAGAGGCTTCAACAAGCTCACATTATATATTAACTAAAACAGAACTTGCTGACCGTTGGTGAGTATTTATAATTAAGAATTATATTGACATATAATAGTATCGCCACAGGCACCATTAAACAAACCATTTCATTTTAAGAACAGAAAAAGATTGCATACATTCTTCTCAATAAGTGTGGTTAACGATATGTAACAATTTCCTTACGAAAGTTATTTGGGTGTTTTCAATTCGGCTTAGTGTCAGTAAAAACAAGATTGAATAGGAAAAGTAGAAAAGCGGCAGGTGCTTTTTCTGTATAAAAAAACATTGTTATGTGTGCATGTCATGTAAAAATCGATACTTTATGGAATTTATGCGAATCACGCCTTTAAGTTTTATAATGATTTGTACATTTGTTCACAAAAGTAGTTAATACGAACAACCAAGACGGTATTCTCAGCCGTAAGTCCATGGACATTGGCAAGCAAATGGAAAACGTGGAACGCAAACAGAAACATTACCATATATATGTTATTAAATACATTAAAAGGAAACAACAATTTTGAATAATGTCGGTATTCAGGACAGTCCTCGTACGTTTTAATGCTGTAACATTTAAACATTGAGCTGGTGTTCACTATCGAGACTCTGTCACTAGAGGATTGTTGTTGACATCCAAGCTTTTCAGGCAGGGTTATACATGTACACTACCCAGATTTCGGTCTGCATTCAGAACGTGTTGTGGCCGCCATTACGATACAGTAGAGAGACTTGGCAAGTCTGTTTTTGATATAATTATAGATATGATCCCTACGGCATATATTGAGTATTTTAATTCTACTAAAGAACAATTATTTGTGTGTGAGAAGCACTTTGTATTTAAAAGGCCCCCCAGGGGACAGGTGGGCGGGGCCAAAAGGGGTTAATTTGACAGTATGCCTTCAAACGACAACTCCTCTGAGACTATTGGACAGATATCAACCAAATTTGGCAGGAAGCATCCTTAGGGGAAGGGGATTCAAGATTGTACAAATGAAATCTCTGACCCCCAAGGGGACAGTTGGGCGGGGCCAAAGGTGGTAAATTTTACAGTTTGCCTTTTAAACAACATCTCCTCAAAGACTATTAAGGCGATTTCAACCAAATTTGTCAGAAAGCATCAATAGGGGAAGGGGAATCAAGTTTGTACAAACGAAGGACCTGACCCCCCAGGGGACAGATTGGCGGGGCAACAAGGGGTAAATTTGACAGGTTGTTTTTTAAACGCCATCTCCTCTGAAACTCTTGGGCAGATTTCAACCAAATTTAGCAGGAAGCACTCTTAGGGGAAGAAGATTTTAGTATTTAAGTATGTACAAATGAAGTCCTTGATCCCCAGGGGATGGGTGTGCGGGGCCAAAAGGGGTAAATTAAATTTTACAGTTTGCATTTTAAACGACATCTCCTCAGAGAGTATTGGATAGATTTCAACCAAATTTGACAGGAAGCATCCTTAGGGGTAGGGGATTCAAGATTGTACAAATGAAGTATCTGACCCCCCAGGGGACAGGTTTGCGGGGCCAAAAGGGGTAAGTTTGTCAGTTTGTCTTTAAACAGTCTTCTCTGAGACATTTAGGCAGATTTAACCAAAATTGGCAGGCAGCATCCTTAGGGAAAAGGGGATTCAAGATGAAGTATCTGACCCCAAGTGGACAGTAAGGCGGGGCCAAAAGGGGTAAATTTTACAGTTTGTTTTTAAATGACTTCTCCTCTGAAACTACTGGGCAGATTTTAACCAGATGGACGTTAAGGCCCCATGGGCCTCTTGTTATATTAAAAACATGGAAAGTGCAAAGATCGCGGTCCTGTCAACATATATATGATATGCTAGGGGTTATCCCCTTGACAATTACGCAATCACCTGTGTATTACCTCCAAAAGCACGAGATGTTGCTACCAATAATAATGAGTTTGAAATCTTAATGTTCGTGAAAGGCACCCTTTTCTCTACCGGGAATTTTGCGGTAACACGATTAACCGGAACGAACTGAAACAAAACTGTAAATGGCGCATTTATGCTCATAAACTTATATTGTTTAGTTCATTCATGAATGTAACTATGGTATAACTACATTCAATGTTAAAAACAAGTGACGCGTTTTGGGGTCAAAGTTCAACGCTATAGCAGTTATGTTAATATTACGTTTTCGACTACTTCTTCCGAAACCACTTAACCAATGTCATCCAAACTCAGTTCAAGACATCCTCGGGGGTTGGGAATTCGGATTTGTTCCAATGATGGGTCTCACTCCCCAGGAGGCGCCATATGGGTCCAAATTTGGAAACGTTGTAAAAATAAAAAATCTGTTTATATACTAGTTTGCATAGAGAACCAAATTTATTCAAGATTCAGTCTGCACTCAGAAAGTTGTATAACCGGCATCACGATACAATAGCGAGCTCTGATATTTGTAGATATAGTCCATATGTCATAATGTGAGTTTCTTTGCCTTTCTTATAAGCCAATATTGTGTGTCAGAGACACTTCGTCATTTCATTTCATGTTGATAACATACTCCCTGTCATTTACAGTGCAACTTGCTCTAGCGACCACCTCTATACAGAGACCATCTAAAAAGACCACTTGTAACAGGTCCCTTGATGTCTAATTATGCTTATGTGTACCTGTATTTAAAGACCACCTCCATATTCCATTTCTTTCTGGTCACTAGTGTGGTCTTTATAGACAGGTTTGACAGTAGTATGAAATATTACGTCTTAGCTTAACAGTTCGAACAATATAACTGTTTCACCCCAACCCGTGCTTAGCATTTTGTATGTTTACTATTGAAGTGGGTTTTCAGTGCTTAGATGATCTATAAAGTAATTTACGTTTTGAACCTTTGTTCCTGGAAGGGTCAAACCTGTTTGAAAGGTTAAAGTTATAAGTCAGACAAGAACTTTTGACTGGACATTATAAGCTGGTAGTGTATTGTCAATGCCTGCGCATGGAATGTTTACCCCCTGATCTGAAAAAACATAATTTCATAACTTTTCTTTCCTTTTCCGTCTTTCTGGTTCTTTCATATCATAAAGTTTTGTCCATGGAGAAACCACTAATATAAACATAAGTATTTAAAATTATAGATTTTACTTTACAATTCACAAAACTTATATTTAGAAGTTGATGCCTACCGTAACGTGAATACATTATAACTTATTCAAATGATAAAAACGTGAAACAGTGCAGGAACATTTGGTAAACAATGTGTGATTTTAAAGATAAACATTTATTATTTTTCGTTAAAAATGTTAAAGAGAAAATTCGACCATGCATCTGATGTCGAATTCGGCAGGTTTGTATGTAAAATAGGGTAACAATTATAATTTATAAAATTCATATTTATTTAATGGTAAGATGCTGTTTTGGTAAAGCATTTCCTGTACAAACCCACCTTCATTTTGTGTATGTTATTTTTCAGTTGTGAATCATGTTTAGGATGGCTATATATATAGTTACGAAGATTTCGTTTCCTTTCTTTACATAACTATAATTGATGTAAATTCGATAAATTTGTTCATTTTTATTCTTTTCATTATATTTAAATAATTATATTTTTCATGTGTATCAGTGTCCTTTTCGTCCACCAAATTATGCAAGATTATATAATAATTTGCAAATATTATGTCTAAATATGCATTTGAAAAGGTAAATAATTGGGGCGTTGATTTCAAAATACAACTTGATGAATACATCACGTTATGTAGATTTAAGGGTTTTACAAATATTGATATAACAGTCACAGAAAGAAAATATGAAAATGTCAATAGGAGCCTAATGATTTTCAAATACACTTTAGGCAACACATGTTCATGAAGTCCTGACTAACAAAGAACAACCTTGGGCGTCATAATTATGTTATACAATTTGTCTTTGTACACACTGGGTGCACATTTTAAATTCATTTGGATTTTTAAAAAAAAAATTCAAATATCCGATGATGTATTCTCAAATAACTAAATTTACTTTTAGCGAGTGCATGGTGTAGCTATTTGATTTATCGATTCAAAACATTATGTAAATATGACATTCTGGAGTGGGTGATATTGCATGTCTGAATAAATCAAGAATGATCCGAGAAAAAAAGCACGAAATCATGTGCTGTCATTAAATAGTTTCAATGACTGTTTTCCATGGAAGATAGCACTGAAACTATTTACAGACAAGCGTAAATCGGAAAGAATAGATGTATTCTCCTTTGTTTTGTATAGAAAACATACTGAGAGGAATAATAATAAGGAATATTGAATACATGTACAGTTCAATTTTAAAGATGTAAATGGCACACTACCAACCTATTAACTATACAATATGTACTATATTAGTTTTGCTCAAATGGATTTTGAGATCAGTTGAGTATAAGAACGCTGTTTGATTTTCAACAGATACATCATACATGCATATTATTCAAGGTGAATATATTATAGTAAGCATGAAATCATGACATATTATTTTTTAGTTTTGTTCTTAATACTTATGTTGAAAACTCTCTTTGCATGGATCGTAGCGTGAGAGGATACTTAAACTTTCTGTGTGATGAAACTGGAGAACCAACAGAAAACCTACATTTTCAAATTGGCGATCGTGTTCTATCCAACTAATGAGACCGCAAATCGAACCCGGCTCACATTGGTGAGAAGCGAGCCCCTGCACTACGCTTCCGTACTTTGTTTATTTACTTTGACGATACTGACACTAGATTATAGGTCATGAACCCAATTCAAGTTTAATTCAATGACACAAATACCAGTAGATTTTATGGGTCTTCAAATGTATGCCATAATGCCATTAGATATTATTGTTGTAATAATGTACAGTGTTTATATTCATAATTTAAATTTCTTTACGTAACATATTAAGTTGAGTTGTTTGTGGATATTTGATAACTAAAGGATTTTCATCGCTTTTTTTAATCGTGTCGACAGATCGCGAGAAAACTACAACAGGATGAAGTGCTATCATTGACAGGATATGAAAAGAAACGATAACTCATAAATACAAGCAATGGGGAAATGACGGAAATGGAGTAGTGACAATTGAACAGCGTTTCTGCTTACTCTTATAAAACCTTACATTGAGATCTTTATCTGGCAATATGACTGCATGACTTGTGCATACATGTATGAACACAATAAAACTATATCGGAAACTTCATACAAGGCAAAACAACACACCCTTATCTTCTCATCTTATATCACACAAAATGATGTCATTGACCCGCAATATAACAAATGTACGACCCATCATCTTATGACAATTATGTTTCAATCCGTATATCGGATTTCCAATGTATACCAGAAGATGGAGCAGATTTTCAGCACATGTACAGAAATATAATTTTTTATATTTGTCAATCTATGATGCAAATAATAGGTTTATGTATACATTGATTGTTATTAGCTGCAAACATCGTATTATCCACAAGCCTACAAGTATACTTGCGTACATGTATACTTACGTTCATAATATATTATGGTAAGTTCATTACATTGACATTATTCTTTTTTTTTTATTAAACTCAGTATATTATTTGATCCGTGCATTATACATGTAGCTTCTGGATGAAATGTTATTTTATTTGGTGCCGTATTTTGAATGTATTCCTAGGATTCATGAAATTTATTTTGTTCTTCAGACGTGTTTTGTGAAATTAGCATCAGAAACTAGTGAGCGGACAATTATTCGTTCTATAACCTAAAGAAGATATTTAGAAAGATTTCAAAAGGCAAAGCAAAAATCGATGAATACTGAGGAATTGTTTTCATAATATTTATCAATTTTTCACTTTTGTTATAAAAAAAAAACCATTGTATGAATAATGCAACAATATGCAAAATGTCGAGTACTGGGATATATTTGATTTGATTTGAAAACTAAAATAACGCCGCTCAATTATTTTTTGAATAAAAGATTCGCTGTTTATTATACCAAAATATATCGTAAATTTCAGATATTGGTGGTTTTATATTCAGTTATAAAATGACCAGTAGTGGTTATATGTTATCACATAAGATGCTATCATGCGTCTCACATCAAATTGATTAAGGAAAAAAATTAAGGTGACGAGCATCTCTCTAAAAGGTGAAAAATATACAACACCAACAACAGTAACATAAAAAAACATTATAAAAAAGCATTCCAAGCCCAGAAAACAAAAGAAAGATAAAATAAAAAATAGAAAAATAGAAGAATTTTTCGAATTTATTTATTTGCCCCTGACACTAAACTGGGTGAATTTTGCTCTCCGAAGGTCCCTTATCCCTCCTTTTTTTATCTGGCAGTTTAAGTTGTCTTATACTTAACTTTATGTGAAATCTATGAATCTACCACGTATTAGCCACAATTTTCAGCTTTATGCTACTAGGTTATGTCCAATTTTCATGTTTCTTATTGCCTTTTGTAAATATGTATTAACGTTTTACTCGTTTGGACTTTTATTGACATTTGATGTTGGCGGTTAGATATTGAGATGATTTACAGCGCCATGAAGTGTATTTATTAAAATTTTGAATGTATGTCTGTATTTAAGACTTCTAGTCTCATGCGGGAAGTTGGAAGGTTGAGGCCTCATTAACCGGTTTAACCACATCGCCTGGTTTCGTGCTGGGTGACCGTACGCATGGATTGTCTTGATGTTTGTTGTGATGTAGATTTAATTAATTACATTCCGGTGCTTCATTGTTTGACGCAGTTATTGTATGTTTGTCAATGTCTCTCGTTTTGTTGATTCTATTCAAACTGTTTTTTCATTATTAGTAAAAATGTCTGTTGTGTAATACTTTTTTAGTATGTAACGGGACTTAATAAACTAAAAATAATAATTTCTTTACCAACGTTTTACCAAATCTTTTGTAGAGTACCTCATCTGAAGCATCTTTTTTATTAAAACATATAAAGAGTAATACGTGATATCCAATGGTAATAATTTATAAAGACATAAAAAGGAAAAATTGCAGTTATATAGAGTTATTGCCCTTTGTTATGTTGCCATGTTTACCGAATAATTAAACATAGTTTTTTCAACTTAAAGGAAATCCATTCAGCTTTCATATGACATAGGGATTACTATATTGCAAATCTACTGCAAATTGAACAAAATCTATGTTTTTTAAAACTATCGGATTTTTCATTTTTTTTTTTTTTCAAAATGCTCTGGTAGTTAAGGGGTTAAGGAGTGTGGACCAATGCATGCTTTCGTGCTTAAATGTGTCTTATACTTACACTCGTAATGTATTTATAGTGTTTTAATTACATTTGTTCACATGCGGTAATTGTGACGGCATATTATCTAGACACTTTCTTGGGGAATTGCAACATTTGGCTCTTCAATCAAATGCGTTCACCCACCGATAACTGTTTTATTTATAATATATATGAAACATGATTACAATTACAAGCAATAAAAATGTAAATTTAAGTAATGAATATTCAAGCAAATGTAACTACCGGGCTTTATTCAGTTTGTCAGCAATAACAATGTGTATTTTTGGACTTTAATCACTTGTTTGTTTGATTAATTAGAGATAAACGTGAGATTTCACCGATATCGTGACAACAGACAAAAGGGAGGACATGTCGATTTTTGTCTGGCCTCTACCTTTCAACCTGTTGTCATGAGTGAATCTAACGCCAGCATAACTCCCCAAGTCATTGAGGCACGCAAACCTTCCTACCAAGATAGGGGTCAGCCACAAGGAAGGAACAGTAATTGCATGTGCTTAAAAATTAATTGCTAACATATGGCAAGCAGTAAGAAGAAGAATCAACAGAACAGAGGCTATTAACAAACACACAATCGACTCATCAAAACGCCACGCTCAGTATAAACTTGCCAACCCAAACGGGAATTTTTAAATGACATCAAATAATCAAATAAGCAAGATGATCTCGATTTTGGCGCAAAGTAAAATTACAAACGAAGGGGAAAATACATTTAGAATAGACATGATCTATATAAATTAAAGCTAGGAAGCCAAAAGGGGGTGGGGTGGGGGTGCCCGGATGTTAATAAAGGACAACAACGACACTCACATAATAACATGAAATGGTTTAGTCAACAATTGAGATGTGCGCGCAGTAAAATATAAACTGAAAGCCTCAGGTCTGACATACGTGTTTTCTTGGAGTTACTTTGCATATCAAAAAGTAATATAATCAAAACTTTATATTTACAGACACAAGTTCACTGAAGGATGAGTACTTTCACAGATTATGACGTCATCTCCAAAGAGTATGACAATGGCCGAAGACCAGCTGCTGCTGACGCAATAGCAGAACTACTTCAAACCCAAACTGGAAAATATTTACAGGTAGATTTATCGTTCTTTATAGAGAATGCAAATTATTTGGTCACGTAATAAATGATCGACGCAGTTCATTAATGCCAGAAGCCAAGTAAAGAATAAAACTGAAATATACAATAATGCAATCTTAAACATGCCTCTAACACATATTATATATAGATTATAAGATATTTATAAGAGGAAAGAGCCAATACTGTGTGTGGGACACCCCGTTCCTAACTCCAGCTCTTGCTTCGAAGCAGCCGTCATTAATGGACGCTATCGAGAAAATGAACTTAAAATAGACAAGACTTCGATTAAATAAAAAATTTCAAAGCTAAAGGGTGAAGAGGAGGGGGAAGATCAAGATGGTTATGATGTACAAAAACCACACCCCAACAATAGTAAAAATAGTCTTGCCAAAGTTTAAAGTGTGCCTGTAGTCAAATAGGAAATTTAAACATATTCATCCGGACAGGTGTTCCGAACAAACTAATCCTCATCAGCAAAGGAGACGATATAATTTATATAAAATTAGATTTTATTAAAAGACAGAAAGACAAACACAACAATTTAGAATACAGGTAAGTACGAAAATGTATTTTCTTAGGTCAATAACTCAGAAATAACTGGCGGAACTTTCTAAATCGAGAATAAATGACGGCGTTCCCCCACACAGCATAACAGGTGTTAGGAAGCAAAATGCTAATTGGCTAAGGTTACCCTCGGGGTTAGGCCACCAGCTGAGGCAACCACCTGAGTGATAGGAATGCAAAAATGCAAACTGAAACATATCATATATCACATATTCAACTCCGTAAATAGTGTGTCTAAAAGATTAAAGATAAAGTCATTCCATTAATAATTTAACATGCTACCAAAGGGATAAACTATTTATCATTAGTTACTATTATTTGGTCATAAGAATGTCATAATTGAAATTGATCTTACTATTCTTTCTCTGCTAACAGGATATTAGATTACTTGATGTTGGATGTGGAACTGGTAACTATGCTACAGCGATGGTACAGATTGGAGTAAGACATATGACTCTGTTTGACGCCAGTGAGGGAATGTTATCAAAAGCTAAAGCAAAAATCGAGGAGATCCAAAACAAAATTCCAATTTCTGTTGAAGTGAAACAAGGAATCTTACCAAACCTTCCATTTCAAGACCAGTCTTATGATGCTTTGATGATGAATATGGTTCGTTATATTTAGAATAAAGTTATTTAAATAATGATCATATATATATATGACATAGGTCTTGCTACTATATGTTGTTGAACTTTTCACTTCTATGTTACCTATATGTCCTTTTTGCATGTTTGCTTTTTGTTCCCAGATAACATATCAGAGACCCTGGGATAGGGCCCAACCTGACTCTTTTACACAATATGGCATAATCTAAGAAAATATTTGTAGACACAAACATACCAATTCACCTTAAAAATGTATCTTAATTTTAATCTTAAAAGGGAAAAAGGTATTTATATCTAATTTGTTGTAGCATGAATAGTTCGTACATGTCAACAATAACATTATATCAATTATAATATTTATTCACAAAATGAAAACTTCGATTCATAGTAATATACTTATAATGTAAGTTGACTGGGAACTTTTAAGTTAACAAGGAGGAAAAGTAGGGAATATAGAAGTAAAGCATAGAGTAGTAAAATACGAAAAACCAAGACGGTATTCTAAAGCCATAAGTCCATGGGCAAACAAAAGGAAAACATGGGACGCACACAGAAAAAATTACCAAATATACATTTATTAATTAAAAAGGAATTAGTCTAATTAGATTAGACAAAGAGAAAAAGTGAAAGATAAACAATAAGTTAGAATTACAGTTATGATTAATTCATGATATTGACGTTAAGTTACCATTTTTGTAGCTTTTATATAGATATATTACATGTACTTAAGCCATAATATAAAAGAATTTTCTGCAATATTTTAATTTGCTTATCTACAGCAACTAACTAAACATGATTCTTTATTATGATTTAGTGTCAAATTTTTATTATCCAAATAATCTATTTTCACACTTCCACAAGAGGCGCTCTATTGTTACTAGTTCATTTCTGCAAAAGGTACATTCAGCATTATGTGAAGGGTCAATTTTGTTCACTAAGTTATTTGTTCCAAGAATAAAATGGTTTAGTCTAAATTGATTACCGTTAGGTATACACCACATTCGCACAAACCTGTTTGCTATTTCACATTAAAAAAACAACCAGTATAAATGGAATCAAGACTCAAACTTCTTTCAGATAACTGCTCTATTATTACTGAATCGAATAGCATTAATTACCGTCTCACTGCAATGATCCATGCCATTGCAAAACATGTGACGTCAACAAAACCAACAGAAACTAAACGTCACTTTCTCAAATTCGAAAATAAAGGCATCGATGCTTTCAACATTAGCTCCCGTTGCATCCAAGATATTCAACGACAAAAGGACATTGCAAAACCTTAATATCGATGACCTTAAGTCGAAACCTCCAACGTGTTCCTGCTCCAATTCCCTATTATTGTGTGTTACACTGAACCATGTTTTGTTAGGTGACCTAAATATAATACACAACGATTTACTGCGCGAATGTCTGTCTAAGGGTCCTAAATTCAGACTTCCAATATCTCTTTGTTTGAAGCAAAATTTTAAACTTATTATGGTGTATGTAGAGAAATACACAAAGAAGTGGGCTTAACGAGAAAATGTTGAGGAGGACACACTTTCAGAATGAGTTAAGGCCTTCAAGTCTTTGCTTAAAAAAGTAAATAGAAAAACCAAGACGATATTCTTGGCCGTAAGTCCATGGACATTGGCAAACAATAAGAAAACGTTGGACGCACACAGA
>JAUMGZ010210897.1:0-11968 GCA_032359645.1 Pododesmus macrochisma | reverse complement strand
TTGCCTATTTTTACAAAAAAAAGTGACATTGTTTTTTTGCAAAAACAGTTTAATTGATTGCAACAAATGTATGAAAAACAAATTGCAAACTACACATTTCTTTTTTGTTAAGGCATAAAAATTCATGTCAAACCAACAAAATGGATGAGAGGACCTCGCCCTTGACACGAAGCTCTAAGCCAAGCTCCAAATCAACCGTCATCAACAGACTCAAAGGGGAAAATTAATTTAGAATAGACAAGACCTTGATAAATCAAAGCTCTGAAACCAAAGGGGACAAATGAATAATTTGGGTAAAATTCATGCATATTATAAAACATTTTGAAAATCACACATATTGGTTAGAAAACTTCCCAGTTTACGATGCTAATATGGATTTGTAGATTGATACTTTTGGACACTTATTTGTCTGACAACAAGAAAAGTAATATATCTAAATATGGACAGTCTTTGTGCTAAAGATTCTGTTAAGTCATTAAAGATCAAATCACAAGGCAGTATATCACTTCATAGATGTCAAAATTTGACTAGAATTTCTAACTTTGATCAGATCTTGTTTACTGATGATTTATTTGGAACAAATTTTTTGTTAAATTTCGCAAAAGGTCTGCCTCATGCACAGTACAACACAAGTTAACACTGGCACATTTATTTCCAAATTAACTCAATTTCATATCTTTTTCTAATAAATAAATTGTTGACTACGCCTACAAGTTAAATTTTGGCAAGACAATTTTGTATTATTGTTGGGGTATGGATTTTGTACATCATAACCATCGTGAATTTTTTGTTGCCGTTTCCCATTTGGCTCTGTAGCTTTGATTTAATGAAGTTTTGTCTATTCTAAAATAATTTTCTCTGTAGCGTCCATTCATGACGGCTACTTCGAAGTAAGAACTGGGGTACGCGATGGGAGTGTCTCACATGGAGTTTTGGCTCTTTCCTCTTATAAGTATCAAATTTATTAGAGGCATGTTTCAGATTGCATTTTTGTATTATTTCAACATTAGTTTAATTAAATTTTTCAGCACAAATTAAAGTTATATAATTAAAAATTCAATGACTAAGAGAATTCCCTAAAGTTTCGCTAAATCCACATGAACATTTAAATTCAAGACACTTTCTAGGAAAATATTACTAGAAGTTAAATTATTACATACCTTTGCTACTTGAAGTGGTGTCAAATTCTCCTTATTTAAGCCAGTTGTATCAGCTCCTAGACTGACCAGTTTAACCACAGCATCGTAATGACCATAAATGGCAGCCAAATGCAGGGCAGTATTCTGTAGTAAGTTTGTCTGGTTCAGATCTGAGGAATGCTATAAAACACAAAATGTACATTTAATTTCTTTAAATAAAAAGTTTTGATTTTAGTGTACAGAATCCTACTTGGATAAGACTAATTGTAGTAAATTAAAAGCAACTCTCATGGCTACATATTGGTTAACTACTTTATTTTAACACCGTACACCATATAAACAGCTACTAGTTACAATAAGAACATAATAAGACAACACATTCTAGATTAATTTTATCTCGAGCGTCCAATGACCACAGTTGATGTGTAGCTAGACCTTGAATACAGGATGAGTGTCTCTCATACAGAGAATTGTTTTTTGTCGCTTAGAGATATCATATTTATTGGTGGTCTTTTTCAGTTTGCATGTTAGTTATGCTTTAGATGAAGTTTTGTAAGCTAGATAACATGTGCAAAAGACAAAACTAAAAACCGTCCTAAAAACTATTGCATCTACAGTCAAACCTGTCTATTAAGACCATCCAAGAGACCAGCAAAAGTGGTCTTTATATGGAGGTGGTCTTTATATACAGACAAAAATAAGTGAAATTAGTCTTCAAGGGACATGATTTTAGTGGTCCTTATGTACAGATGGTCTATTTATAGAGGTGGACGCTAGAGCAGATTACATTGTATGTATCATCCAGAATATATTGACAGAAATAAGAAATTTTGAATTGAAAATGAAATATAATACAAAAATTTAAATAAATCAATATAACTCGTTTTATAAGCCATAATTTTATGATTCAGCATGATCACTGTTTAAATAAAATGTGACTTCTCAGAAATGAGAATTTTACTCTCTGTTTATATAACAACAACAATTTAGAGATTAAGAAATTAATTTTTCTAATAGAAAAAAATTTACAATCATACATTTTGATCATACTGGTACACAACTATTTAAGATGAACCAGTCAAAAACTTTCATGAATAAAGAATAACCAGGAAATTAACTGGTTACAAGTTGCAATTAAATGTAAAATAAACCAAAAAATGAAGTAAAAGTTAGGTTTACTTAATAATAGAAGAAGCATGTGATGTTTCTAATAACCAATAGTGCTGGCTGTCAGACGCTGTAACTAATTCACAGACAAATTCACTAAGTAGACAAGACAAACCTTGAATACTGTGAAATTACATCTCCCATCCAATCTAAAAGTTATCAAACACTAAAATGCTTTCTGACAGGAACAACAACTAATTTGTTTGATTGATTTTTCATATATAATATGCTTACACAACATCGAAACTTATCTGCATGTGCATGGTAGAATTCTCGTTTCAAATTTCATCATACTCCTCCATTCATTTTTCTTTTGTATTATTTTTGTAATTTCTATAATTTGAGTCTATTTCAAACATGAAGTAGACGTGAAATATCAGAATGATACAGATAACAGACAAAAGTAGACAGCATGACAGGAAGTGTCTTGCTGTGATCAATTGAAAAGATAATGTTCACAGACAATTTTGGAAAGGCAGTAGACTGAAACTATGGGCATCATATGAAATGTTCATTTCGAAAAAAGCTTTCAAACATATATAGGCAGCTAAAAAGAAATAACAGTCATGTTTCAAGGTTTCTTCCTTAATATCAATTTATAAATTCTAGACAAAACCATTATCTAATTTTGAAAATTCTGATTCATAATTTGTTATTTGTCTTTGTTTCACTGGACATGACGTTCACAATACATAAATTTATAACTGACTTTCATTTTTTGGCACGATTCGGCAGAGCTATTCGTAATGATAAAATGTAATATGCAGTTCTTTCTCCGTTTCATTTTGTGAAGTTATACAGGAGACTTGAAATGAGTCTTAATGCTCAACGGTAAATGGTTTTTGAAGATATTTTGTCTGCTTCTTGTCAACAATTTAGGGCAATTTATTAAGGAAATACATGTCACATACAGCTACCCTATGGTATTATTAAAAAGAAATACTGATCACACTTTACACAAATTAACAAATGCTGAGAAAAGATCTACTAATAATTACAGAGCCTAAATTATCACCTTCTCCAAAGAGATTTCACTATCAAGTTTTGTTGAAATTGGTCCTGCAATGTTGCAGAAGTAGACAAGAGGCCCATAGGGCCTTAATGGTCACCTGAGTAATCCAAGTCAAACATTCTTACAAGTTATGGTCTACATACAGATTATAAAACAATGGGCAATAAATAACAAGTGCTGTTGATGTGAATTTAGTATGCAACATTCCACCAACCCCAAGTTAAAATCCAACAAGAAGTCAAAAGTGTCTCAGCCAATCAGCCAGGGTAGCTATATTATATGGGATTTAGAAACATAGACGACACAAAACTGAAAGGGGACCATGCAAAGAACATCTACATCAAGTTTCGTGAAATTGCAATCAACAGTTCTTGACAAGAAGTCGGAAATGTCCCAGCCAATCATAAGCCAGAGCAGCCATATTGAACAGGGTTTGGCAATGTCAGACACAAATATGAATAGGGAACAAGCAAGGAACATCAACAGCAAGTTTTGTCAAAATTGAAGTACAAAAAGTTAACTATATTGTACTTTACAAGGAATTTACATGATATAGTAGCCTATGTCAATTGAAGCGCCTTCTAATGGTTGGTTTATACACAGGTTTTGTTTTCATTTAACTTTGTTAACATTGACTCAAAGATCATGCATATCAAATATGAAAGCAATCAGAGCATCGGTTTGAGAAAAAAGGATTTTTTTTAAAGTATACCTAATTTACCCAGTTTTGTACCCTTATTGGCTCCCTATGGGGGTCAGCCCCTTTTT
The DNA here is from genome assembly GCA_032359645.1 of Pododesmus macrochisma. Lineage (NCBI taxonomy): Eukaryota > Metazoa > Mollusca > Bivalvia > Pectinida > Anomiidae > Pododesmus > Pododesmus macrochisma. The sequence continues at coordinate 7,882 of JAUMGZ010210897.1, read as the reverse complement.
ATTTGCATACTTGAAGCAGCATCCCATGGGGATAATTCCTGCCACATTTTGTTGAAATTTGGCTAGTGGTTCTTGAGAAGAAGTCGAAAATATTAAAAACACCCTGTCGACTGAAGCGCCCCCTTGTGGTTCGTTTATGCACCAATTTTATCTTTATTCGCAAAACTTTGTAAACATTCACTCAAGATTCATGCATATAAAGTATGAAAGTATTGGGACCATCAGTTTGTGAGAAGAACATTTTTAAAAATTAACCTAATTTTACCCCTTTTTGCCCTTTAAGGGGACCAGCAACTTTTAGGTTGAAATTAAGCAAGCAGTTCATGAGAAGGAGTTGAAATGTGAAAAATACCCTATGTCGACTGAAGCGCCCCCCAGTTGTTCATTTATGCACAGATTTTATGTTAGTTTGCAAACTTTGTAAACATTGACTCAAGGATCATGCATATAAAATATGAAAGTAATCAAATCATATGTTTTTGAGAAGAAGATTTTTAACAAGAGTCCCATTGGGCCTTCAAGTCCATCTGGTTGAAATCTGCCCAAAAGTTTCAGAAGATAAGTCGTTTAAAGGCCCTGCCCACTTGTCACCTGGCGGGTCCATTTGTACAATCTTGAATCCCCTTCCCCTAAGGGTGCTTCCTGCCAAATTTGGTTGAAATCTGCCCAGTAGTTTCAGAGGAGATGTTGTTTAAAGCAAAAGTTGAAGATGGACAACAGAGGGGATTTGTATGAGAAAAGTTTACCTTGGACCTTCGGTCCAGATGGAATAAAAAGCATTGTCTGAAAACTTGAAAAGTTAACCATATATCTTACACTGTTTAGCTTCAACTCCATTATGCATAACCCATGTTGGCCCCAGGGTTACATCTTAAACAAACATGTTTCTCCATGCCCAGAGGTTGTTGCACTCATTATTGGCCTTCTGGTCTATTAGAAGATTGTTTCTTTAATTTGGGCAAATTTTCCCCAATTTTCCATTTTGTGGCACCACCTGGGACCAACTCACATCATTTACTAAACTTGAATCCCTCCACAAGGAAGATTTCTGAAAGTTTGGTTATAATTTGTCCTGTGGCTTGGAGAAACAGTGGGAAATGTGAAAACATTACAACAGACAACAGATGACAGACAGGACTTGTCCCACTTGGACATTCAGACCTTGATTCATTATCATACTTTCTTCTTCATATAATAATATAATGATGCTTTCTTAAGTTAAGAATGTCCATATGCTTTATGAGATCAAAGTAAGTATATATATATATATATATTTATATTAAAGCACAAGAAAACTGAAGGATATTCATGTCTACAAATCTCATTCCAGTTCAAAATGAAAATTATATACCCTATAAAGGATAAATTAAGAAACAACATAAAGATTTTACATACACATTATAATTTATTATCAAAATAAAATTTGACTATTAATTTTGGCAAAGGAATTAATTTCTTCCTTATACAGTGAAGTCCTGTTTATCCGGTATTCATTTGTCCGGTTCCCTCACGGTCCGGTTGGTAATCTCATCAAACGGATTTCCCTGACGTTATTTAGGCCCGTTTATCTGATTCCCTCTGTTTCCGTCTCCGGCAGGCAGTTTCAGGGAACGGATAACCATTTTACTATATAAAAGTGACTCCCTAAACCGGCCGGTAGAATAAGCTCCCAGCCGATCAAAAATAAATCTGTCCTGCAAAATGACCCGGAACAGCATTCGATACCGCCTCCTGCGTATTTTTATTGCGCTACGATTAGTTCTTATTGGCTGTTCTATTAACTCGCTCTTCCGGTCGGTAAGTTGTCCGACTGATGTCACCTGTTTTTCGTTAGTTATCGACAGAATTTGTCCACTTTACGAACAGTATTTTCACACCTTGCAGAAAGATAGTCGGTATTATAATGAATGCTTGTCACAACACAATCATGTTATCAATCGACCGACAGAGTCTTTGTTTAACCGTTGTTGTTGTAAGCACAGTTCTAGGTCACTCAATAGCGGCGACGGATACAATGACGGTTTTGAACAGATCAACTCGCTCAATCTGCAGTGAAAATTGGCCACTTAATAAACACCCTTTTAAAGTATCGTAAGAAAATGTGTTTGTAATTCCTAATTAAATGTAAGACAATTTCTAACACCTTATCCTCCAATCAAATATCATCAATTTTAAAATGTAGAGGAAAGTTGTCGACATCGTAGCTTGAGACAATTCTTTATTTTCCAGAGTGCTCGCATCCAATTTCCGTGAATTTGTAGCAGCAGTTTAATAGTCATGGATAAACAGTGATTGTTGTTGCATATTTTTGACTAAAAATGTTTACTTTACCAAAACAACAAAATTGGACTATTTAACATGTTAATAGTGGATCCCAAATATGTTTAATAATAATATGTAACAATTAAATTATATAATATTTAAAAAAAAAGCTGAGTGGAATCATATAAAACGTTTAATTAAATTTTAATTTAATTTGTAAAATAAGACGGATATAACAACAGCATGTCCATAAACAATAATAGCTCTTTATTTCATAAAAATGGGTGAAGATTTTTAAAGAAAAAATAATCTTGACTCTGTAATCCAGCCGTCTCACTATCCAGCCACTTTGGGTTAGGAATGGAGGTGGCTGGATTGATGAGGCTCCACTGTAGTTAATAACAGCCACAGTTTTAACATGTTTTGTGTGACAGGAATTGAGTTAAAACTGTAATTTTTCTTACCCGAGCTATGATATCAATCATGGGAGTGTTGCCCTTGGCAGCACATATATGAAGAGGCGTGTCACCTGCTGCATCTTTCAGGTTCATTCTAGCTCCATGATTAATCAGGTACTTGGCTATCTAAAGAAAACATGTAGTACATAAAATAACAAGATATGCTTGACACACCTGGAACTGTGTAACAAAGATATTTTGACCAAATTTCATATAAATGATTATAAATGTCTTGATAATTAACTAGGTCCTACTGTTACAAAACAAAAACCAATAACACGTTTCCTTTTTCTTTAATGTCAATTAAATGAAAGAAGTTTGTTTTGCCATTGACATATTCAAGCAAAAACCTGACCTAACTACTTGTAAAAGTAAGTAAAAAGATACCTGGTTTTGTACCATGAAGCAGGCCAGGTGAAGTGCTGTGATGTTTTTCTTGTTCTGAAGGTTGGTATTAGCTCCACGTCTAATGAAGAGTTGTACTATATCCAGGTTTGAACATAGAACAGCTTTGTGTAAGGCACAGTAACCAAGCTCATCCTGGGCGTTGATATGTACACCATTCTTACTGGAGCTGGACATCTACCAATTATAACATGCTTATATCAATCATAGTCTAATCTAAGGCATAGTTTGCTTGTTTTATTGGGGTCTAACATTCCTTCAACTCATGTTTGAATTGAAGGCTTTTAACACTGAGAAATCACCCCGGTCTAACGCACAGTAGCCATGCTCGTCTCGGACATTAATATGTATATACCATTCAGCTGGACACATACAATTAAAATACTCTTACAGCCAATTCAAACCTAAGATCAAATTTACTGCCTGGGATTAATTTATTGTTTATATCTTTTGTTCAAACATTCTTGAAAGGGGCCTGCACACAAAAGAAAGTTTAAGTTTTTGTTTTTACCATGAGTTTGTTGTCTAATTTTCCACATGTACAGTCCACATAATTCTTTTTTGTCAGAATACTTTATCTTCAAGAGAATATTTTGATTTTTCTTTACCAAATATGTAATATTTGAAATGTGGAAATGTAAACAATGTTAACTTTATAAAGTGTTTACTTTACACACAAAATTCAAATAAAAATGATAATTTAAACAATAGTATTCATTGTTAGAATCATCTTTGCAGCATATGACCAATCTACCTTTTGTAGAGGTAGACACTTAGGACAATCACAGAAGGGATGACACCAGTCTATGGGTACCTACCTTTTGTAGAGGTAGGCATTTAGGACAATCACAGAGGGGATGACACCAGTCTATGTGTACATACCTTTTGAAGAGGTAAACATTTAGGACAAACACAGAGGGGATGACACCAGTCTATATGTACATACCTTTTGAAGAGGTAAACATTTAGGACAAGCACACAGGGGATGACACAAGTCTGTGTGTTCCTACTTTTTGTAGAGATAAACATTTAGGACAATCGCAGAGGGGATGACACAAGTCTATGTTTACCTACCTTTTGTAGAGGTATACATTAAGGACAATCATAGAGGGGATGACACAAGTCTATGTGTACATACCTTTTTTAGAGGTAGGCATTTAGGACAATCACAGAGGGGATGACACCAGTCTATGGGTACCTACCTTTACTAGAGATAGAGATTTAGGACAATCACAGAGGGGATGACACCAGTCTATGTGTACATACCTTTTGAAGAGGTAAACATTTAGGACAATCACAGAGGGGGTGACATAAATCTACAGAGCCTGACAAAGGAGATGAAGATAGCTCCTCATCCTCATCTTCTAACTCATTCCATCCAAGATGAAACTGAATCTGTAAAAATGCAATTGGAAAATAATTTCCAAAAATGGAGTACAAAATACTTAAAATTATTTTCATAATGTTGATTCCAATAATTGTCATGTACCAAGACTTACAAAGATCACATTTTTATAAGACAATAAATATTCTAACCTTTGTATATGAAAATTAATTTGTAAAACTAGAAATTACAGTTTTCATTTTATTCCCTTATTCTTATACGTAATTTTGATAAATTATGTATAACAAGAACTATTTTATTGCAATTTGGTGTGCATTTTTTCTATCAATGATATAATGGTAAGTTGAGTTACATTGAATGAATTTAATACTGGCAATTTATTTTTATTGTTCTGTGTAGAAAATTCTCAAATTTTGTTGACTTGCTTTCATTGTACTGATAAATTGTAATATATTCCAGTTTGTTCTATGAATCAAATTAAACTTTTGTTTATTAAATGTAACCAATTACTTAAGTATCAAATTTTCATTTTATGCTGTATCAACATATTCATTTTCAGTACATGTATAAGCAAAACAGTGCAAAGAAGGATAACTCTTCTTAATCTGTAGCATTTACCACTATTTGGTCATACATATCACTTTAAGAACAAAACAAGAATGAAAGGTAGAATATCAACATACATTATCAAAGGAAACTCAAAGATATTTTGTTTATTATAGGGAGATTGTGAATCATTAAATCATTATGCACGCTTTTCATCTTCAAAGTTATCTTTGAATTTCAAAGTATAAAGTTTTGAACTATCAAAACAGAACAAAATGTACCTGGTATGTTATCACAGCGTTGAAAGTGTGATTTTCTCCGAGGCTTAAGTGTATTAATCCTACCTATGTTCAGTTAAAGTTTTAATTAATTGTAACTTTTTAAGCCAATCATGTTGACATACAAATGTGAACCTAACATGTAAACTGTACACATATTTGAACACTACTGTTCTAGGACTTCACCAATTGTTTGACATTAATTTATAATAGATATGAAACATACTAATGGCATATCTGCATCACTTATTGCACTAAACAGAAGCTGTAGTTGGCGGTTGACAATCTGATCAAGGGAGGCTACTACTGGCGTAGTTGGTGACAGGACTGGAATTGTTAAGGCTTGACTGTGAGGTGTTGCTGGTTTCTTGGTAACAATGGCATAGTCTTTCAAGGACTGAAAAAATCAAAACAATGAACATAAACATCATAGTTGCCAACTCTCCCTATTTAGGAGGGCGTCTCCCTATTTTTAACACACAATTTTCCCTTTTGACATCAGTATAGTTCCTAAACCTTGCTTATTAACTTGCTTCAACTTGGTGTATTGCATAGAACTGCTTAAATGAGGCAGTTTGCACTACTATTTTGTCATATGGGGCATTGTATATAGGTATTAAAGACATTTTAAGATTTTGCTTCGTGCTTTCTCCCCCATGAAAATTTCAAAAAGTTGGCAAGTATGGTGTTGACATGCTTTCTCATGCTCCATGTTGACCAATATAATAACCTAGATAACTCAGTTTGATTAATGTGTTTTCTGATTTAATTAATTTTTGCTTATTGGACCCAAACATGCTCACCGTGACCATGATGGTCATAAAAATAATCTTGTGTGTTTAATTGTCATTGCTGATAGCTCTGGAGGGATTACCCATCATGCCATGGGACATTCCTTCATTTCCTAGTGTAATATATCATACAGAGTCATTGCCTTAACAATGATAACTTTAGCCAATTATAAATCAATAACCTGTAACTGTCCATCATTATCTGACCACAGTATGACTATCAGGAAACTTCTGTATTATATCAGGAAACGATGTTTAATTAAAACCTTGCTTAAATTTCATGATTATCTCCAATAAATGCAATCTGTTATACATTCTAGTTTTAGAGACAACATTTCCAATGCAATGAGAGAAATCATTCAAAAAAGCCTTTTGATCAAGAATTGATCCCACACTTGTAAATTTTTGTTGCTCTTCGCTGGTGTTGCTTTTGGTGCTGTAATTTGGGAGTTTATACAATGTACTCTACTTTCAATATATTGCAGGTCATGAAGTCTGATTAACATTATTAACAATAAATATTCTGTTGCAATGTTTAATTTTTTTTCAACATAAATGATTCAATATGATTGGTTTAAGAAAGTTCACTTGTCTATCACAGAAGGTTTGTTTCATATAGAAAAGACAATTCAATTGCTAGAACATAACATGTAAATACTTTAGTTTTATTGCCTGAAATTTTGTCCTAAACTTACAGTGTGTTCGTATACTAATTCAGAAATAGTCAATCTTTATATCTAGTACAAGACTCAACCAAGCAATAACATAATTACATGCTATTGTATTGTGATATAGAATGAAAACAAAAATTAATATATCAGCAGCATTTAAAGATTACAGAATATAGACTTCATCTTTTCATATTTCTGTTTTCCCTGTAGAGCTTTTTTATTTCTAACAATGTAAAATATTTCAAAATGAGGTGGTATTAAGCCCCACTTCAGAAATATCCTACAGAATAACAGTATGTCATTTCTAGCTAAACAAGTTACAATCCGCGGCAATAACGGCAATAAAGGAGGTTACATAGTCTGCAGCAATGAACAGGTCACCTGGTAAACCTACAACTGATAGGAAATGGACATTAGATGTCTCAATTACATTGCAATTCACACAAAACGAGCACTACATGAATTTCTGCTGGTGATATCGGAAAATGACGAGCAAACAGCATAGATTATCGCATTTATTCCTCTGTGGCAATATATCAAAAATCAATGTATTACTCTGTCTATTGGAAAGAGTTTTTCTAATTAAATCAAGCAATATAAGGAAATTATACTATAGACACTCAATCGCACAGCAATCATGTGTTAGAATTACTAAGATGTTTCAATGGTGCTATTGATACAATGCTTGGGTAACATTCATGGCTTCATGCTGATTTTATTTGTTTTTTAACAAACTTATAGCAGCTATATAAGCTTGAGTATTAGAACCACTTTTGGATTTCAAGTCAGACAAATACCATATCTTGTGAGCTGTCTCAATTTTATTTATGAGTTTTAATGCAGTAAAATGAATAATCTTTATCAAAATCTGAATTCGTTTTTTTCTTTTCGCATGTTGATCAATATATGAACATTTTTCTCACAAGATGAAAACTTCAAATTAAAGATAAAGGAATGTTATTGCCATCTTACTGTATTTCTTTACCATTTGAAATTCATAGTAAAACATGGTGTTTTTGATAAAATATTTCATATCTTCACACACTTAGAGCATAGTTGCCAACTCTCCCTATTTAGGAGGGAGTCTCCCTATTTTTCACACACAATTTTCCCTTTTGACATCAGT
>JAUMGZ010210896.1:11884-22438 GCA_032359645.1 Pododesmus macrochisma | reverse complement strand
AAGTCAGATCTATAATTGTCTCTTAAACCTGGAGATAAAATACTTCAGGTAAGTCATATTTATAATTGTCTCTTTAACCTAGAGATAAAATACTTCAGGTAAGTCAGATCTATAATTGTCTCTTAAACCTGGAGATGAAATACTACTGGAAAGTCCATTGACAGAATGTACATGTCCTTTAATATGGAGGTAAAATAATTCTGGAAAGTCAGTTGACAGAAGGTACATGTCCTTTAACATGGAGATAAAATAATTCTGGAAAGTCAGTTGACAGAAGGCACATGTCCTTTAATATGGAGATAAAGTAATTCTGGAAAGTCAGTTGACAGAATGTACATGTCCTTTAACATGGAGATAAAGTAATTCTGGAAAGTCAGTTGACAGAAGGTACATGTCCTTTAATATGGAGATAAAGTAATTCTGGAAAGTCAGTTGACAGAAAGTACATGTTCTTTAATATGGAGATAAAGTAATTCTGGAAAGTCAGTTGACAGAAAGTTCATGTCCTTTAACATGGAGATAAAATAATTCTGGAAAGTCAGTTGAAATAATGCACATGTCCTTTAACATGGAGATAAAATAATTCTGGAAAGTCCATTGACAGAATGCACATGTCCTTTAATATGGAGATAAAAAAATTCTGGAAAGTCAGTTGACAGAATGCACATGCCCGTTAACACGGAGATGAAATAATTCTGGAAAGTCAGTTGACAGAATGCACATGTCCTTTAATATGGAGATAAAATAGTTCTGGAAAGTCAGTTGACAGAAGGTACATGTCATTTAATATTGAGATAAAGTAATTCTGGTAAGTCAGTTGACAGAATGCACTTGCCCGTTAACATGGAGATGAAATAATTCTGGAAAGTCAGTTGACAGAACGTACATGTCCTTTAATATGGAGATAAAATACTAATAGCCAGTTGGAGAAACAAGCATGTTAGAGCTGTGAACTGTTGCATCGAATTGTCTTTTCCCATCCTTGTTCCAGATTCTAGTAAATATTTTATTTTTTCTAGTTTTATTTCTTGCTATTTGAAAGAAAAAGTTGAAAGTTATATATCAAAATGTTCTTTATTTTATTCAGGTAAACAAAAGAGACTTCAATGATATCCACCATGACGATGCTGTAGGCATAATGAAGAACAACAAAACTGTTGCTATGAACATTGAAAGAGTTTACACAGTTTGATTTGTTACTATGACAACACTTTGTCCCACCTGGTGTCATTGCAGCTATGAACTGTTTTAAAACTATAATTGTAAACTAACTGTTATCAAAGAAATGAAATTCCTTATTTCAATGTTAAAACATTTAACAGTTAATGAAGCCAAAATTGATTCTGTCTCTGAGCAGACGAAATCTTTCTATGATTTAATTTGCTAAATAATACAGTTAAAGTATCCAGTATTTATTTATGTCTCTTTGTTTTTTAAGAAGTTGAACATTCATGGTACTCTACAACCAAGTGTATTTTAACAACCAAGTGTATTTTATAAACACTTATGTAATGTACATGTACATATATATATGTATATCTGTGAGATAAACTTGTAAAATAAGTGTCATTATTGTAAATATCTACTGTACAACATGTTGTTATTTATTGATTAGCCCAACATCTTTAGAAATCCAACAGAATTATTCAGGCTATTATTATATGAAATGTAAAATAAAAAATTTAGGTTAAAACCAGTGTCAAACATTGACAAAACAATGGAATCATAGGACCTTCAAGGGAGATAACTTTTCAAGGGAGCATATCCTTTGTGGATGTACCTACTCAACATTTGTATAAATAAGTACAGCTCTGTTATCCAGTTCATTCTTGAATTAATAAATTTACTCAGACAAATTTTCATTGCTGGACAATATAGTATACTTAATATAGTTGTAAATAAATGAAAACGGCAGCATTTTGTATACATGACATTTTCCATATATCACCTTTATAATTGTACTAGTATATATTTAAACACAATATATATATAAATGGCTCTTAGTGTATGTAACTAGCATCACATTGTATGATCCCATATATTTCTTCGTCAAAGTTACTTTCAATAGCAAATACATTGTTCATCCATAATGAAATCAAAGTAATGCTGCATCTGAATTCATGAAAGAAGTTTTAGTAAAAATAGTTTTGTTAAATTCCAAAGAGAACAAAATTTAATGGTTCATGTTATTTCTATTTGGAAATAGTTAAAGTACATTGCAACTTGTTTAGTCATTAAATCAAATAGTAAAATATAAAGAATTAATATTATAAGTAATGACATATCTAGGATATAGAAGTGCTTCAGTTTCGTATGAAATGTTCATTATTGAACATCTCTGTTTTTTCGTTGTATAGTGAAGCATTTATTGGAATTGTTAAGAAATTATCAGTATTAGCAGACTATACCCTAAAATGATTCATCCTTGCTAAATATGTCTTGTTTAATAATTGTTATTCTGGGCAAAATGAGATTTCAGATCATAAAATTCTGTGATATTTAAGTATTTTTATGGTTATGAATGTGAATCCGAGGTTTAAACACTGAACGTGAACCATTTTACATCAACTCTCCTCATTCATATTTTCTTTGTTATTATGGAGAGATCAAAGAATAACTTTAAGTATGAGTATCTCACCCAATGTTAAGTTATGTTTTAATGTGCATTCTCACTATGTTCACATTTATGTACAAGACTAAATGATGCCTGAATATTTGTATCTGCATCAATATAAGAAAATTTTATACCTTGTGCTATAGAACAAATTGTTGTTTGTCACTGTGGTATTATTAATCCAAATATTTTATACCAGAATCTTTTACAACAACTGAACAATTTTAATGTACTTTTTAATTGTTTATTCTCTTATAATACCGTCCTCATGTGAATTATTTTAATAGATGATATTTATTTAACATACTTTTTAAGTACAAAAAAAGAATGCATAATTTGTTGTGTCCAGATTTGTAAAAGATTGCATTGCTGGTATTATATAGTTTCATTATAACATGTACATCCAAACATCGAAGGACCAACTTTGCTTTTCTTTGTAAATTAAGTTTTGAAAAAAAAATTGATATTGAAAGTAATCTTTTGTACTGGCTGACAGTATAAAGATGACAGTACATATTAATGTGCATAAAGTGTTCACAGGAACTTCTGGTGTTAAATTGTATCAACTAAATTAATTGAAATTCACCTTTACTGTATTTTTTTTTTCCACAAGATTTGATGCATAGAAGATGGAAACAGCTGTGTATTGAGTCCAAACACAGCTAAATAGTATTAAGAAATTGTGTGTAGTGTATAGGTAACTAAAAGTGTTTTAATGTGAAGATCTGAGAAATCCAAGTTATATATTTTACACTTCCAACTGACAATATTGTTTTACATCAGTTTATTCTTAAAATGCTATATTTTACATGCATTAATGCTGAGATTTCTTAAGATTTAATTGTATAGATCATTAGTGTATATTTACTTGTCTATGCTTTGTTTTTATTGAGAAATGTGTAAGTCTGTAAACTTATCTTTATTGTTTATATCTAGAGTTTAAGTCCATCCAGATCAAAGGTCAAAGGTGGACTTTTCCCTTAAAGATGCTATGCGCCGTCTGTTCGTCATTAACTTTGCACATGTTTGACCTCTCATCCAAAACCACTGGACAAATTTCAACCAAACTTGATGGAAAGTTTCCTTGGGGATTCTGGTATTCAAATTTAATCAAAAAGTGAGCCTTGGACCCTAAGGGTTGCCACTAGGGGGCCAAAAAGGGAAAATTTGACAAAACATCAACATTTTTTTCCTAACTAAACTGCAAGTCATAGAGCTTTTAAAAAGCTTGCTTATTTTGTAATTTTAGTTTATGAAAAAGTTCAGGAGACCAAGTTTGTTAAAAAGTTGTGTTCATAGGGTGAAAAATAGCTCACTTTTTTAGGGTCAAAGTTCAACACTAGAGCAAATGTTAACTTTTTACATTTTTTGCTTCTCCAAATCCACTGGCATAAACAGGTCTCTGATTTGTTCAAATGATAGGTCTCTGCCCAAATGGGATGCCACTTGGAGTTAAAGATGTGTACATTTTGAGAATATCTTAATCCTTGTAAATGTTACAATCTTTGGGGCATGAATGATTAAGTAAGTTCAAGGCCTGTCCGTCACCCAGGGGCAAGAAATAATTTATATTGAGATCAAATACCAAATGTTATAAAAGTGGTGTTACAAACCAATGGATGTGAAGATTCAATGGGCCTCTTGTTCGAAATACCACTATAAATTTATCTAACATGACCTTGTCAGTTTATGTGAAACTAAAAATATGAAACAAAATAAGATGTACAGTATTGTTTGCTATGTTGAATGGCAATCTTTGTAAATTTTAGAAGACTTGTGAAAGTATTTTGAACTCCTTCTAGTCAAAACTTTCATAAATATTATCTCATAAACTACATATAAGTGTAATTCAAGTAGTTTTTACACAAACAAAATCTATTGTATTAAATTGTAGTATCTATGTATTACATCATTTCATTCATATTTATTCTCACATTCAGTTTTTAATAATATTGTATCATTATTATTTATTAAAGTCTTAATATATACTGAAGAAATTAAAGCCTGCTCCGTATTTAAGGTACAGAATGGAAATTTAATTTAAAATGTGATATGTTGAATATGTACATATACTATGCATTGAAAGACTAATGTATTACTGCTGAACTCCAATAAGAAAACTTAAAAAGATTAAAACATTACTAAATGTATCAATGTTTTGTTTTTTGCTAAAAAATTAAAAAAGAATTAATTGATCTTTCTATATTGTGTTTTGATTTTCTCGGTGTATGCAATATTTATTGATCAACAGAACAGTAATTGAATTGAAGTCAGATAAAAGTGGAACACTATAATTTGTACACTGTATGTTTTCCTCTTATTGTGGTGGCGGTGCTGACTGGAGCCTATCTTTCTTGGTAAGGCTACCCAAGTCTACACAGATTGAAGATCAGTTCTTAGGAGGGGATGTTTAACTGGAAGTCCTGGGTCCAGGGATTATTAACCCCTTGACAGTAAAGATCCCTATGTGAAGTTTGAGGTGATAATGAGGTAAATCTATTGCATAGCTCATCCTCCTTCATGTACTTTTCTGTTCCTGTCGCTGCTTGAGATGATTGTGAATTTTTAGAAAAGTGTTTTGAATTAGTAATTTTTAGTCCATCTGGACCGAATCCCGTCCGTCGTTAACTTTTACTTTAAACGGCATCTCCTCTGAAACTACTTGGCAGATTTCAACAAAACTTGGTAGGAAGCATCCTTAGGGGTAGGGGATTCAAGATTTTATAAATAAAGTCTCTGACCCCCGGGGACAGGTGGGCGGGGCCAAAAGGGGTAAATTTGACAGTATGCCTTCAGACGAAATCTCCTCTGACACTATTGGACAGATATCAACCAAATTTGGCTGGAAGCACCCTTAGGGGAAGGGGATTCAAGATTGTACAAATGAAGTCTCTGACTCCAAGGAGACAGGTGTGCAGGCCAAAAGGGGTAAATTTGACAGTATGTCTTTAAATGACTTCTACTCTGAAACTACTGGGCAGATTTCAACCAGATGGATGTTATGGCCCCAAGGGCCTTTTGTTTATAGTATAAGGGGACCTTCTAGGTATTCCTTTCGGAGGTGCATAGAAGTTTGCATAAAAGTCGGAAAAGGGGAATTACATATTTACTATTACCTGAACATGGGATTTGTTTTAGAAAAAGTATAATAGATATTATGTTTTATTGTTGAATATGAATGTATTACTGTTAGCTTTCTTTTTATTGAACTTATCTTTTTTAAATTAAAATGACTTGTGACTGATTTAGATTGATGGCTGTCACCCAGACCTTGGGGGGTATGTCAACTCATCTTTCTCCTTAGAGGATGAAGATGATGAAAAGATTTCATCAGTTTCGCAGCCCACTAACAAACACCGTAGTCAAACACCCCAACACAGACTTTATTTTCATCCACAGGTATATTTCTTGACCTAGATTATGCCTCCAGGTGATTGGGAAGCCTTCATTCATGCTTTAATGCTTTATGAAAAGCTATTGGTGATTTGGCGTTGGGAGATGCATTTGCATTTATCTTTTATCAATCTGATTAAAATGCCAATCTCTTATTTCTTGTAACGCCGAGATCTGACAATGACCAATTAGAGGTCATTTGCAGTGACCTCTGTAGGCCAACAAATCAAACAACTTTCTTTTTTTTGGAAAGTGAAATATATTATACTTGTTACTCCCTCCAATCGTTCAGTGAATAGCTATTACGCCTCCAAAAGACAGTTATTTGTTTTCTGTGTGTGTTTGCTTTGTTCAAACCATATGTGATAGCAGTCGGTGTATAAAATACAATTGGACAACAAATTTAAGTTGATTGATGTACATTTATATTATTTTGAAGAGGAGCTGTACATACAAATTGTGTGGCGTCAACGTGATTGGTCAATAAATTTATCTTTCATGCTAATTTAAAAGTTTACTTCACATGACCTTTCATAGGTCATTGTCAGATCTCTATGTCACACACTATTAGAGATCGGCATTGTAATCAGATTGATTTCTTTATTGTCTGTCATTCTTTACATATTTCAGGTACTTCTATGCTTTATGGTATTATTTTGTAAACTATGTACAACCCTACTGTACAGAAGTACATGTAACAAAAGAACTTCAAAGTCTATAGATCTCTTGTCAAAGCTTTAGATAATACAGTTTACACTCTAGTGGCCTGTTAAAAATTAATAAAAATATATGAATGAAATTAAGATGTTAAAAGTGAACTGAATATTTGAAACATTAAGATTATTAGATCATTCATATGTAGAAACATTTAAATCTCATAATGCAGACTAAGATACACTTGAGGCTACAGGTTCTTGGCTTTCATGTAATGAAGTCACATATCTGTGCTGAGGGTTTTGTTCAAAGTTTTGGAGCCATTAAAAGATGAAAGCCTTTCCCCCACTTTCTACTGCTTCCTATGTTATCTAAACAGCCTCTCTTTGAGTTTTACAGATATTGATAATTAAATATTCAAGTTTTCATGGTTTGGAAAAAGAAACTTTAAAAATATCATAGATGAGGAAAAGATTTAGATTTTGCTACAGCTCTTTAGCTTGCATGTACTTTGCGTATAAAGAAAGGTAATGCTGTTTTAATGGGTGATGGCAGGTGCTACAATAACCAGTACTGCAGTTTCATCTTTTTAATCGATGATCGGGGAAAACATTACTTTTACCATATTTATCAAATACATATGTTACTGGTGTAAGAGTATTATGTGGGTATTATGTTACTGGTAGGAAGGTATTATGTGGGTATTATCGATATGTAACTGGTAGGAAGGTATTATGTGGGTATTACCGGTATGTAACTGGTATGAAGGTATTATGTGGGTATTATCGGTATGTAACTGGTATGAAGGTATTATGTGGGTATTACCGGTATGTAACTGGTATGAAGGTATTATGTGGGTATTATGTAACTGGTGTGAAGGTATTATATGGGTATTATCGGTATGTAACTGGTGTGAAGGTATTATTTGGGTATTATGTTACTGGTATGAAGGTATTATGTGGGTATTATTTACATTTATCAATTTATTCATGTTTTCATGCTGATAAGACAGAAGGTACTGTCTGAGATATTACCAATCAATTGTTTAAAGTATGAGTTTAACGTACCTTGAAGGTCCTTCATACACATGTTGTTAACTATTTTGTCTATTTCAGTTAACTTAAGTTGTTGTCTTACATTGATTTGATGTGTTGATACTTTTGTAACAAAGTACATGCTTCTACAGATAAACACTTAATTCTGGTAACAATCATATCTTGCAAATTCTATTATACTTTTTCTAAAGTTAAAGACCTATTTAAAAGGACTGTTTTAAAATTTCATTTAAATCTGACATGTTAAAACATAACACTATTATGGTTATTTGTTTAATTTTATTCAGTCGATGGACAGACAGGATTTCTCCGGAGGTCTAAAACCAGAACACGCTGGACAAAATCTTCCACTTTCTCGTACCAACTCTGATGCTTCGAGTCGGGGTGGAAATCGTACCCCTTCATTACCCACAACACCTCTCTCCCCAAGGTCACCAATACTGCATCATCGAAATCAATATGGGTCACCTTCAACGTCCCCGTTACCAGGGCGACGATCGATGTCACCAAGGAGAGGAGACTTTGGATTTGCATCTGCTGTTACAAACATTTGTGACCAGGCTCATGTGATTGCTGAACAAGATCGACGGAAACACAGAGGTAAAAAAGTCACAAGATCATTTTTACATCAAATGACTAACTACATCAAATGTAATCGGTGCTGAAATAAAATCATACAACAATTGAAATGAGACAACATAAATATTTCTGTGAACAAATGACTAAGAGCTGTTCCAAAATAAACTGTATTGGAGGGGTGGGAGTCACCTGAATTAATATATCATGGGTGGTCAGGTTTAATCCAAATCTGCCTACCATTCCTTACATTAAATCAGTTTTAAATTTGATGGGTGGTGGGGCCTCTGAAAAAGTTCCTCCCATGTGGTTAATTTCTGAAACAGCCCTAACAACATCAAATAAAATCAGTGTCGAAATAAAATCATAGTGTACAATTAAAATGGGACAACATAAATATACAACAGGCGTCATTGATGACAGACTTAGTTAATATTAAGGAATATTTCTATCTTTACCTTCAGATATAAGATGTTATTGTCATCACTGTTAAGCAATGAAATCTGCCATGTTATGCAGTTTTCTTCAGAACATGTATGCCTTGAGAAAATAATGTTCACATTTCATCAATCTTTGTTATTAGACAATAATAATGTTTATGAATCCTCAAACTTGTCAAATTTGCACATTTTTATAAAAGATAGCTGTCCCTTTTACATTTAGAAATTTATACATTTTATAGTTTCTATTATAAATTTTTTAAATTGCTTTGCTGTATTTAATTCATTCATTGATAATTTGTAAGAAGTCTGATTGTAGGAATCTCTGAGCTATGGCCCCTTGTACATGATATTTGAATAAAAATTGACTAAAAGTACAAAGTACAAAATCAAAATATTTTCAGGTTTCATTGCTGATGAGACAAGTTTAAGTCTACCAAACTCACCTCAGTCATCCAGGGGGAGGAGTTGTCGTAGGCCCCGCCCACCACTGACGATGCAGTCAAATGTGATTGGTTCACCTTGTCCAAGCCCTCAACCATTGCGGAAAAGAGACTCCACATTTTATCGATCAACATCATTAGAGACTCGGTCTAGAAGCCCTTCGCCAAATACCACACCATCGCAGACTCCTCAACAGGAATACTACGGCACTGCTAACTTGATTGACAGATCACGTAGCCCTAGCCCAGCTGCTTCATCTCCACCAAAGAAAACTGGACGTAAACTGCCCATTCCTCCAAAGCCTTCCTCATTAAATCTTGCTCAACCTAAACTGAAGGATAACATGCCCCGAGTGATGCCATCACCAACAATACCCCAGCCCCCAAAGTCCCCGGGAAGTATCAACTTTCCCAAATTGAACACATCCCCTTCACATGTGCCGAAACTCAATATTCCGCCTGTTGGACGGCAAGTTGTACCTCCTGGGAGGATGGGGCGACCAGAGCCCTACAGTCCCACAGAGAGAAATAATTTGAATAAAGTAACGAGTTCACAGGTGTCCCGGACTTTGCCCCAAACGGGCAGGACTAGTAGTCGTGATAGGGACTTGATGGGGAGAGATGTACAGGCACACGATCAGAAATATCGTGCCAGTAGCCACTCCCCTGATATAAGACGAAATACGAGTGGGCATGAAAGATCAAAATTCTTAGCTAGTCATTTTGATGAGCAATCAATTCCAAACATAGGACGTTCTAGTAGTGGTGGGACAAGAAATGCTGCAACACTTCCAAATGGTTTCAAACCCAAGACACGGAAAAAGACAGAAAAGTTAGAAATGCGAAGTGATAGCAATATTCCATTACACAATGACTCGGATGATGAATCTGACTGGTGTTAGCAGATCACACGCGCAATGTAGTAATTTATTTTTTAAATTTATTTATGTTTCCATTCAGGAACGTGTCAATGCATTTTTGTGTAGATAATTTTATACATGTGTACCACATATTAAGGTATAAAGGCTGGTTAGTTGTAGTATACCAGTTGTTGCCTTGTCAGGGCCTCATGCTCTACAATAACTTCACATTTAACTTACTCATCTGTTGGTGACTATATGTGCTCTTTTAACAATACACACTCACCAGTGCTATACAATGGTCATGATCAGTTGTATCATATATATATATTCACATGTTTTTGAATGTCACATATAGCTATTATCACACGATCTTGTGTGTGACATAAAACTGCTATCACATGATCTTGTGTGTGAAACAACTATCACATGATCTTGTGTGTGACATTAAGCTATTATCACATCATATTGTATGTCACATAAAACTACTGTCACATGATCTTGAAGGTCACCTAAATC
>JAUMGZ010210874.1:0-11970 GCA_032359645.1 Pododesmus macrochisma | reverse complement strand
ATGCCCTAAAGTTACTACATACCAAAACATTAAGCTCTATGCCTTCTAGTTTATTAGAAGAAGATTTTTGAAATTTTGTCAAATTTTCCCCCTTTTGGACCCCAAAGTGGTGCCCTCTGAAGGCTGAGCCTCTTCATTTGTACAAATCTGAATCCTCTTCCCCTAGGGATACTTCCTACCAAATTTGGATGAAATTAGTCCAGTTATTTTGGACAAGAAGTCGAAAATATGAAAAGTTAACATATTTTTTATTATTTGCTATATAGTGTTGAACTTTGACCCCAAACGTGTTACCTATTTTGATCCCAAACCGTGCAAACGTGTTACCTATTTTGACCCCAGGGTCTCGCCTTGAACAAACTTTGTTCTCCATGCCCTAAAGTTACTACATACCAAAAATTAAGCTCTAGGCCTTTTAGTTTATTTGAAGATTTGTCAATTTCCCCCCCTTTTCCCCCTAGTGGCCTTCATTTGAATCCCCTTCCCCCTAGGGATACTTCCTACCAAGTTTGGATAAAATAATTGGTCCAGTGGTCCAGGAGAAGAAGTCGAAAATGTTAAAAGTTAACGATGACAAACGGACAGGATTTGTATGAGAAAAGTCCACCTTGGACCATCGGTCCAGATGGACTAAAAATTTACATAATTAAAAAAAAAATGTAGTATTCTATGAAACACAAACATGAACTTCAGAAGCAGCAAAGGATCCGCTGTGGCCCTTTAAGTTTAAAATGTCTACAATTTACGCATTAGAAAATGTTGGCTCAAAAAGATGAAAGAGTTATTTCTATTCTTTGACACACACAATATTTAAAATTGTGAACTTTCATTTAAAACTTCAATACAAAACATTTCAAAAATAAATCAATTTGCAAGAATCAAAGTGTTATTTTATTATTTACGTTGGTACTTCTTCCTGTGGCATAAATCCATCTCGAACCTTCCTTGGTTTTCTCCAAGTTCCATCTGGGCGCTGTGTGGCAGGAATATAGTACTCCCCTGGAAATTATAAGATTTTTGCTATAAAGTTATCAAAAGAATACACCTGTATTCAAAATGTATAAGTATGATTTCTTTCAAAGTTATAACTGGGATTATTTCAAAATGCATGTTACTATTTTATCATGTTACTATATACTTTAAAGTGATCGTCACACTGATGTGCATGCACAATATACTATAGTATTTCGGAGTCAATCTATTGGTCTTCATCAGCCGAACTAGAGTATTTAATGTATCTATTAAAATATACCCAGAATCATTGCCTATAGGACTACTTTTGAACAATGTTAAAGTTTACTCATTAGTCAGAAGAGTTCTAATTTCTAAAGCATCTCATTTATATGTACAATCTCTTTTGTAGACCTATAAGATTGTAAACAAAACATGTCACTTTTGATTTATTTATATAAACTTCACTGGTACACATGCACGCTCCCTGTGGCTGTACGTGCTATGTGCTACTGTACCTGTCAGTAGCCAGCTCGATCAACGACTTTCACGCATCACTGTTTGAATGTAATACAAGGATTTTTCTACTATTTTGGGGAAAAGGAGTTAACTGAAAAATTAAGAAATTGCGCTACATTTTAGAGAAAATTGGGAAAATTATACAGACTTAGCATTAATAATCTTATGCATGTACAAATGTATTAAGTTGAACTGAGGTTTCGAGATAGGCCTTGTCAGGCTTATGGCTGCACGTAAGCATATCATCGTCAGTACATTCATTTCCTATAGCCTGTCCATTGTCGCTAGAAAGCGAAATATTGTCATCAACATTACCTAGTTTCTGTTTATTTATAGATGCCCATATCGGTCAAACTTTTACAGCTTCCTGAATCCTTTTATCAGATTTTTTGGCATGATATTTGCTATAATGCGACAATGTGTTGTTTAAACCGGTTGTGATAAGTAATGTTAAATACTGAACGGACCCAATTGCAGCTGTAAAGGTGCAACATTTTTACCTTCAACACTGAAAATTTCTTGAAGATCATAAAACATTATTTTGAAGTGCATTTTACTTTTTCCAGGCGGGGATACTAGAGTATTGATAATTTGGGGAAATGTTATGTTAAAATTGGGAAAAAGTTACACATTTTTGTGATTGGTAAGGTACCGATTACCGGAGTCTGCTTAACCATAGAAAAATCCCTGTAATAGTAAGTCACACTTGTTGTAAATAACATGGGAATGGTAAAGCCCCAGTTTCACTGGATCGTACAATTTGTCGATCGTGTGATTGGAGGCAATTTGACCTAGGTACGACCAATTGGTAATGTTTGCTATGATCTCCATTTGCGATTGTAAGTCCCAGTCACACAGGATCTGTGTCCCAGTTATGACCTAGCTGCGACCGAAAAATGTTGGAATCGCAGGTAAATCATGGAAAGAACGTATGACTGGTCGCAGAGGTCGTGGGTTATCACACTACTAATCGTGAGGTGGCACCACAAATCCTTAGGTGGCAAGACCAGTAGCTATATAGCATGACCAAACGTGCAACTACTTGAACCGCGATCATGCACAACTGGCATGGTGTTGCGTCCATACAGGACTGGTGGTAGTACCTCCATGGTACAACCATATAAGACCTATCTGCAACCTCTTATAATTTGGATTTTGAACATGACCATCAACCTTGCTGGACTTTGGTATGAATGGTACACATGATTACGAAGCATAAGTTTTCCGGTTTCGAATGATATATGAGTTTCTGTTGATTTGGCTAAGTTAGATTAAAATCTTACAAGAAATTGAACCGGAGTATAAAATTGCTGAAAAATCAAGATAAGCACCTTTCTGTATAGGATACGTTGTCGACCCTGGGCAATGTCGGGAGGGGTTATATTGATTGAAATAAGTGCCTGTGGGTTTTACCTGTGCAACTTTATCATTCAGTCGCTGTGCAGACAACTTTTTCATAATTTGTTTTATTCATACCATTTTGCCTGTATGGCTTACATTACAGGGAAAAGAAGGCATGACATTAAAACATTTAGCCTATTAAAACTACGAAGTCAAATTAGTACCTGTTTTTTCGTCAAAAACAACGCCCTCACGAACTGCTTCGGTGCTCGTGGCCATCGCAAACCAAAACCGAAAAAGCGGAGGAAGTTTAAACGCGCGTTTAAAATTAAAGCCAATATAAGGATACATCAGATCCGGGACCAGCGGCTGCCGGAGTTTGCCAATCATTCTATTCGTATCAAAGGCACTGCGTCTCAGAAATAATCCAACTGATGTCCACAGCTTAGTCTCTACATACGCTTTCTGATGTTTTATTTTCAGATAGGAGATTCCATATGTATATATAGCCAGTACCGCACCGAGAAATGATATAAAACGCCGGAGAGCTTCAACAGAAGATATCTGTACATGCATGTATGATGTTACTAACATGCTTGTAAACATGACAAACCATAATTAAAAATTACGATGCAAATTGTCTTGTAGGGGTTATTTAATTTGACTCAAATACAATTCTCTAAGACGTGTCCTCTTTATTGAAATATCACGAAAGGGTGTCGTATTTATGGAACGCCTATAATCTAAAACACCTCTCTTAATTCAAATATTAACACCCCTTTTTAAACATTTATTGTGAGCGCATTAAATTAATAATCAGACCCTTCAATATTAAAATCATTTGAACCTCACACATATTACATAATGCGTGACTAAACATTTAAAGAGAAGTGTAAATGAACAAGAAGCTTTCCTTATTGATTTGAAGATAACTGCAATTCGGTAAATTCCTTCCTAATCCCATCCTCGCAAGCCAAGTTTCACTACACTACGTTTCACTACGATATGATAAGCGAACTGAAAGAAAGTGATTCGTATACGTTGGCTAGCGAAGATGCATTCTACCAAGAACACACTGAAAGTTGGATAAAATCCGGAGACCGTCATTTATTGTATTTTGGAATGGCTCGTGATCTCTGCACTCAGGGGTCCTCATCTTCTCCACAAACAGTTTAACATTTCCTGCAACTAAAACCTTTCTTGGGGACATATAAAAACAAATTCAAACAAAGACACAATCTTAAGCAGGAACTTCCTGACACAAGTAACGTCTATATAAGAATATATTTAATGCAGCACACACGTTAGTATCGCGAAGAAATTCAAGAGTAAACCCTAAGACTATAATATACAGTAAAAATTCTATATTTTGTATTCTATAAACAAACAAAATTTCACTTTCCCATTAACTGAAGACGGTTTTTCAAAGGCGTAAAAGGAACAAGTTCTGTTATGTATATGTGTGTCCCAAAGTATATTTTTCAATTTTAATTTCAAAATACTTTATTATTTATGTATACATTTAATAATAAACATAAAGTACACGTAAGCATATAAGTCAAAATACATAAACAAATCAGTGGACCAAACAACAGGCTAAGCCTATATTACAATACATAGACAAGTACTCCATAGGATTTCTCTTGAGGATAGAGAAATGATTCACCATTTATATAAGATAAATCTAGTTGATTTTTTAATGTATGCATCCACCTGACTTAACATATTAGTATTAGTTTCATTATCTACATCAAAATTTCCACACAATATGATATTTAAATTGATATGACCTAGCTATAGTAAGTTAAATATTGGAATGATATGATGTCTAATGGTCTGGCATAATTATCATATAAAAAAGAAATGTTCTGCAGTTTCTGACTGTGCACCACAAGCACAGGCCTCATCATCAACAAGGTGGTCCAGTACTTTGTCACGATATGGATCGCTAGCCCTAATTCTTAGTTGACACAATATAACATTAAGTCTTCTAGGGACACATTTCCAGAGATTCATTGTAGATGGGAAAAAAACTTTGTTTATAATTATCTGTTCTAGCTTGTGGTGTATTGAAGAACCTGTTATTTCTAAAAATTATAATTGTTCTGCTGATTTGTAAATGGTTCAATGATATTGTACAGACATTTTGTAGTGTATCCATTGATTTTTTTTGTACATTAATATTAATTTGTGCTTTTGTCATCTAGATTTTAAGGTTTCAAGAGGGTTTCAGCATAAAGAATCAATCTAATTTAAACCAGATCTACGTTGCTCCCGTTATTTGGATATTGCATCGCAGGGTAGTACCTAGCGACATCCCGGGAGCAAAGTAGATCTGGTTTTAGTCAGATTGCATAAAGAATGTGATGTGAAGTACCACGTCTCAGACCTGTTATTACGCGCAGTGCATCAAGTTGAATCGATTCAAGAAGATTTGATTCTGTGTTATTGCAGTTATCCCAGATACTATATAAAGTATATTTTTATTCCATAAACAACGAAACACAACAGAAATGCACTGCAAACATACATAACTGTTTTGCAATTGTATTCACAATCAGTTCTTTTAATCTAAAAAACGAAATCGATATTTATCTCATCAGATCACAAACAACAAGTACAGAACCGATAAACTGGGATGCCACACGAATACGTCGGAAATAATAATCTTTTTATTTAAAGTAAAACATATATCTGATAACTCTTTAAATTATTGAATATAAATGTCATAATGATATGAAAGTAACTGTTAACTTACTTAACATTCCGTAGACGACATAATCTAGGGTTTGTTTGTACGTCTGTTTGGTAGTGTTTGTCCCTATATGACCCATCAGGGAGTGCTAGGGAGAAACATTAAGATAAGTCATTGATACGTATAGGACTTAAATCTAAATATGTATTATCGTGAGAACATATATGTATCTCGCGAGAACATAATTATGTAAAAAGCCGTTCCCTGAAGAAAGAAGTGTACTACACAAGGAAACATTTCAATGAAGATGGATCTATTTTCCACATTACGAGGTAATAACATTATATTGTGAATTAACAGAATTTTTATTAGTATCAATGTACGTACTCTTTGTTGATATCATTTTCAATTTAACGCTTTTCTGATCGTATTAAAGTTTGCTTAAAGCGTAATCTTTTTGGAAAATTAACAAAAGTAAAGAGTACATATAGATTAAAAAATATTAAACAGGAAGTTAACCATGAATAAATGTTATAAATGTATTTTCTTTCTTGATAACAAATGATTCAAATGTAACACATGCCTTATTTCCTTTCTTTCTTTGTGACTTTCAGAGTTTAGTGTGTTTCTGTTTTGTACAAGCTTGATTAATCTGGCTCAACGCGCAACGGCCAAAGAATGTTCACAAGAAGTCAAGGGATGTTTTTGTATTGACGGTACCCTACAGTGTGAAGGAAGACTGTCTTTACCACAGACTTTTCCATCAGACGTTGACGCTATCTTTTTCTCGGGAGTAGACGTTGACGCGATTCCACCCAAAACGTTTTCTGGACTGAAAAGTCTTAAATCTATCAAGATATTTGATAGTTCCATTGGTTCCGTTGCAAGACAATCATTCTATGGATTGTACAACTTGGACAGTATTTCCATAGTCTCGAGTACTATAGGAGAAATTGAAGCATTTGCATTTGATAATATACAAAACGTAACACAACTTAGTTTGACCGAGTCTCGCATTCATAGAATTCAACCAAATGCTTTAAATAACATTTCAAACTTAAAGTTCTTTTCTATGTCGCATCTCAACATCACGAACGTCAAGAGTTTTGCCTTTTCGAACATCAATAACGTCATCAGTTTTCAGATGCGTTGGTGCAATATTGGTAAAATGGAACCTATGAGCGTTCAAGGATGGAGCGAATTATCAATGTTTATTGCCATATCCAACACATTTGATGTTATTGGGTGTGAGGTGGTAGACTACCTGATAGGGATAGCTGGAATTAGCAGCTTCGTCTTCAACAATGTCACCTCGTGTAGTTGTGACCTATCATGGGCTGTAAACAACCCACGTGTACAAGATTACCTTCTATCAAATGGATGCTTCAGAACATCAGATAGCAAGGACTTTTTAGACTTTAGCAGTCTTACACTTGGACAACTGAACTGCTTGGAAGAGAAGCCAATGTGCATCCTCAACAATACTGACACGATAGATGTCACATCTGTTCCTAAAAATGGACCATCATCTCAAAACTACGCCACGACGCCAGATAGGAGTTCGACGTCATTCCAAACTACTTCAAAAGTAACACAAACGCGATCAACAGTAATGGATTCTTCGTCAGTGAGTCCCCAAACATCCATAGAAACAGAAACATCCCGACAGAAACAATCCCAAACAACTATGTCAAAAACCACCGAACAGGAAATAATATCCTCTCGTTCAACTCCTGCAAATACTGTGCCACCGACGGAAGTACACACTGAAAAAAAGTTATCATCAATCAGTGACGTTACACTAACATTGATAAAATTTACTACAGAAAACCAAATGGCTAGTTCTACAAATAGTAAACTTACTCCAGGGCAGATAAACTTTACTAAAGGAAATCAAATGACCAGTTCGTTAACAGAGGTTCCACGCACAGGAAGTACAGCATCTTCAACAACAAACTCGCCACACAACAAAGGTTCCCATTCGACAAGTGGGGGAGAAGGAGCAAAGTCTTACTTCCTTGTGACGTCAATAGTTCTAGCCATCATTGCGTTTATCTTAAATGTGTACATTTGATCGTGATAAATTAGAGAATTGTTATTAAATTTTATATCATGGCACTCTGCTTGATGACATTGTATGTGAAATAACTATTGTATAACTAGGTTGCATCAACATTATCGTACAAGTTCTCCCATTCTTGTCTTTCTTTGGACATTTGCAAATTCCCAACAGAAGCGTTGTGTTTGGTATCTTACTTGGATGGAATGATTTGGATTTTACTCCTAATCAAACAATTAAACAACACGGTCGTCAATGCAATACTTTCTTGTTTCTTACAATGCAAGTGAATAATTGAATAATTACGTTAGATAAAATCATCTTGATTGATACCATTCGTCATTGTGATACTGTCTACGTGAGTCGTAGGCTTGTTTTTATCTTCAACTTGTATTCATTAGATTTAATAAAAGATTTACGCACACGTTCATATGTGATTTATTATGTGTTAGTTAAATTGACAACGTCTAGACAAGTAGGTATTACGCATGTTTAATTACATACTGCCAATATTATGCAACCATTCAAGAACACCGACTTCTGTTGGCCTGAAGATTTTACTGTTTGTGTTTTGAGATCAATTGTTTTAAGTTTATGTGGTATTAATTGACCCGGTGATATACGTAGACGTAATTAATTACTCAGTATTGAAGTAAAAAAGACATACATATCATCTGATCAATTTAAAGATTAATACAACGTATTTCATTAACGAAGAAAAATAATAACAACCGCGTTTTGTATTACAATGAAATTTGATGCTCGACAGCAAGGCGCGTTGTAATTCAGTACACACTGCTTAATGCTCATACATGTAAGTTGATTGTTAATAAGAATTCTTAAATGATATTCAGCATATAATGAAGTCTGTTTCTTTTGAGAAATTGATAGTGTACATAATATATGCAGTGTTTCGAGTCGTTAAGATAAGAAAGATGTTTCCCCTTTTTATGGAACATTTCTATGATATGAAATCATACATAATAGGATTTCTTACTAATAGACACAAAACAGGTGTAACATGTACCATTCGGTGAAAAATTTAGAAGTATTTTGTAAAAAACGGTGTGTTCTATTATCGTGTTCTCGTATTTGTTGAACGTTTTGATAATTTTCTTTTTTAAATGTTAAAGTTATAGTTGAACGTTTTGATCATTTTCTTTCTAAAAGTAAAAGTTCAACGTTTTGATTACTTTCATTTTAAAAGTTAAGGTCAAACTGCTTGAACGTATCTCACTTGGTTACTGAAATTTTGCACGTTTTTCATGAAGTGGCTAAGACAGAACATTTTAAACTTAGTTTCTATCTAAAACAATAAGACAGAAGACATTTTGTTCTCCCGTATCTCTATATGTTAGATCGAGACACCCATGAAGTATATCTCTGTCTTGCATCACGTGGTTTTGCTGTCTTACATCACGTGATGAAATAGGCAATTAAATGACGTCACTTCTTAATTGTAACGTTGTGAATGCAGCATACATATGGCGTGAGTGTAATTTTCTTGCTGAATTTCTCCAACTTTAATTGCTTCATACACAAAAATTAATCAACCCATCAAAACACCCTTTCATTTTGTAAACAAAATAAATTCCGATCTTTCCAGTGCCGTCCTCAGAATTTTCGTAGCGTGAACTGTTTGAGATGTAATATTTCGCCGCCATTTTCTTACTTACTTAAAACAATGCAAAACACAGATAATATGGAAGAACAATAATTTTTCATACACGTTTGTGGAAGATAGGGATATGCCACCCTCGGGGGTTACAAACTGGAGTAAAACCCGCGGCAAGCCTCGGGGGTTACACTAATTTGTAACCCCTCGTGTGGAATATCCCTATCTTCCACTCACGTATATTAAAGATTCTTTTAGTCTATCCACTTCAAATTTAAGATCAGTATGATAGGTACATTATTAGATGAAAGTGAGCTTTGACTACAGTGATAAATGAAGGTAAAGTGTTCAAAGATCAACATTTTATACCAAATACAGTATGTTTTTTTGTTTTGAAGAATCGCAATTCTTTAAAAGTTTAAAACAGATAAAAATGTTAAAGTATTTTTTTACTGTGCCTTCATTAAGACTTTGATGAACATCCTCCTCCCATCCTCCCAGCTTAAGAGAAGGTTCCGATACTTAGTACTTGTCGTTGCATGCCTAAATGTTAATAAACCTCTGGATATAATATAGCACATGCAAATAGTTATAGCTTATTTAAAACAATTATATGTCAGTGTTGATTGTCACGACGTCACTGGCAAAATAACAGACCTTTGTTAAAACTCATAATAATTTGTCATGTTAATGTACATAACGTAAAGCACAGTGTCACGGGACTATATTTGTCTCACACAACGCACCTGTCCGAGCGAGCAGGTACCAATAACGAGAGGCCTGGAAGGTGAGGAGTGGGAGTTAGTGGTTAAGTGTACGTCCAGTTTGAAACCATGGCTCTCGGCTTGGTGACATTGTAAGTTATTGTTTTTATGCTTTATGTATTTTCAACTTTTAATTTAATTTTCATTTTACGTTTGTATAACTCATGTATCGTGACTGTAAATAACATTTATCAAAACAGCGGGAAAGAACATTACCCAACTTCGATATTCAAACACATATTCTTGAAGTTGTTTAAAAAATGAAACATAACACTTGTTATTAATTTCAATGAGTTGATTATTTGTTTTAACTAAAATTATCTAAATACTGAAATACCTAAATCACCCAAATCTTTTTGAAAATTGTCTTGCTTTATTCATCTCGCAATGTAATTTGCAAAACATTCACTACTAGAAGTGAGGTTCGGTAAAAACTAATTTCGAATTTTCATTTGACTCAACTATGGACATATCTATGCTTGCTATCATATTTCATATTATGCAAGTTTAAGAAACATATGTATAATTGTGTATATGAAATAGGTATCATCATACGTCAATATGCATGGCCAAAGTTTAATATGAATATATTTTTTAATAGATAATTGTAAAGTTTAAAGTTGCTATTTTTAATATAATTCTATTTTGTTACATATGGTTGTGAAGTTTAAAGTTGTCATTTTGTTGTTGTATATGTACTCATTGGAATATTAAACAGAAATCGTGTAGACTTTTGTCAGCCATGTGGCTTGCTTGATACAATCACCTTATCAATAGACACGATGGGATCACCCCGTATAAACAGATCATGTTTCAATCTTATTAAAAACCATGAACAAAAAACGTAATCCCGCGGTAAAACAATGTATGATGTACATGTTAAGATAAACCGATACAAGTGGACTGTGACTTAATTGCCTGACCCACCTGTAGTAAATATAGTATATCTATCTTAATGGGAGGTTTAAATCATAACATATCTAACCTGTTATTGTTTAGTATGACGTGTAATCTATTCCTAATTGGATATTGATTAATCGATGACGAATTCATTAAAATCACTTTAATGTATTAGATTTAGAGTAATGTTTTTATGATATTGTTTATTAAGGAGTATAACGATCAAAAAAGTAAAGGTACGAAGAAGATATTAAACGCAATTTTTGAATATATAGGACTTATGAAATTACGTCACCAGAGGCCTAAATGGATGTAGCATAATTGACAAAACACTTTATTGATTTAAGACGAATCGGAATTGTTTGGTTCATATTACCGATTTTATAAATTGACGTCAAGTTTGTATTAATTGTAAATGAGTCTTCATAATGACTATTCATTGTTTTATCATTAATCCCTATTCCAACCATACCATGACATTCATAATCGAAGACAAGCGTATAGAAAGGACAGCAAAACCCTATTCCTTTTTAATACGCTGTTAGTGCATGTCATGGTGTGAGACCGTCTCGGCCACCGTCCGCCCATCCGTCCGTTAACGTTTGGGTTACATAGTTTATGTAATCAAGATGTTTTGAAACTTTACTGAAATATTTTAGGTATATTGACCGTGAAAACCTCCTAATGTGGAAAGGTTTCATTGATTTCCAATCTGTTAAACTTAGTCAATTTTGCACCATTTTAAACACTGATATTACCTAGATTCGTGTATTCAACAAGAAGCAATAGGATCAACAGAACAAAAGTTACTGACAAACAACCAATAGCTTCATCAAAACGTCACCACCAGAATGATTTAGCAAATAAGTAAGTAAATCAAACAACCAAGACGATATTATAGGCCGTAAGTCCATGGACATTGGCAAACAATAAGAAAACGTGGGACGCGCACAGAAAAATGAACCAAATTTATATTTATTAACTAAAAATGGAAACATTACGAACTTCTCGCAAAGCGAGACGAGCATTTAAAAACGACGTCAATTCAACCAAATGAGCGAGAAAACCTCGATCTTGACCCGAAGCCAACCGTCATTTACGGACTCGGGGGGGGGGGGGGGGGGGG
>JAUMGZ010210863.1:0-11970 GCA_032359645.1 Pododesmus macrochisma | reverse complement strand
TTGTTTGTAGAGGTTTGTATTGATCTCCGAACAGAAGAAGAGAAGAAGTTAAATTTGGGTTTGGCAATACGTTTGGTATGTCCTGTAGCATGGTGTTTCTCATGTGCACGCATCTCGAACAATGAAGAAAAAAGTGGGTCGTGTCTTCACAGGGATGCCCGACACACTTTCTTCTTCGTTGTCTACTTGTTCATTCGAACCTACCAACGACGCGCGTACGGCCATCCTTCACGAATTCAGCTGGAGTAGTTTAATATTATAATTGTTTATTTGTTTATTGTTAAGTTTCCATCACACAGTTGTCCTTCAAGAATGATTAACGAAATCTGTATCAGAGAAACCGACAATATAGACAAATCATATCAACAAATGACAACATGATGATTCTCATAAGCCATAATCTAAAAACCCGACATAAACATACAGCTGTAGTGTTTGATAGATAGAACATAATAAACATGTCGAGGTGTTTTCATTATATTGAATCATATTTACACTCCATAGACGGTTAGCGTTATAGTTTATTATATAAACGTATACTTTGAATATCTGCTGCTTGCTGCATAACAGGTTTTAAGAGGAAACGATTGAATTCAAGTAAATAGTTTTTCTACAATCACAATGTTTTCATTAAAATGAAAATCTAGTTGTTGTAAGTTTAATATGTGTTCCGTATGTCCCAATGCTTTCATTTGAATGGTTGCAATGCTTGACATGTACTAGCTTTTTTGTCCAATCTGAAACAAAACAAGAACTAACTAAAACTTCAAAAACAGAAAGGGCAAAATTATATCACGATAGTTAGATTACCAAAGACAACAAATATGTCGTAGACTGTTTTGGCAAAACAATATAATGAGTGTTAAACATAAAAAAATCCAACAATTAAGGGTACTGTATTTATTGATCGTGAACATACAAATAAAAGATAGGAAAAATTTGTGAATCAAAAGCTAAAGAGATAATGAACTTTATTTTGATATTAGACATGCGAAATAGAAAGTATCTAATATCTACTCTTTTTCGCTTGTCAAGTCTTTTGCGAAAAAGGTCTTTGATTTTAGCTGCATTAGTGGTACATAATATTGTTCAATTTATACACAAACATCAAGGTTTAGTTTAATATTTTTAACACTTTTAGAACATATAATGCATCTTTTACCGTTTCCTCTTGTTGACTCATCTACAATGGTAGCAAGTGTTTCAATATTTCTATTGATTGATGTCGTGCACTTGTACTCTTAATCAATGATACACATGTTGCAGATATTTTATGTCTTGAATAAAATGGATATGGATCTATTACAAGTTGTGAGTTCATACACTATAACTGTCTAAATTGTTATTATATTATTTCGTCAATACAGTACCTTAAGCATTTATGTATTTGTTATTTTGCAATCAATTTCTCGTCCATGAAGTATTTTCAAAAATAAATGTTCCTAATAAGCATAATTTAGATCTTTAAAATGTTGTTATTGTGTTATTTAAAGACGTATTATTATAGAATTACTGTACATATGGCCACAATAGAAGCTACCATTTCACAAGCAAGTGGCGATAAAATTGATATGGAGAGATATTAAGTGTGTGAACCTTATACCCCAATACAGCGAAGATTGGGGCATTAATGCCAACAATTATTAAGTATAGGCCTGTACACTTAGGTAAACGCTGCTTCAATTTACTTCATTAGTATGTAAACATGACTAACGTATTTCACACGGAGATATTGCCAACATCAGTCTACTCTGTGAGCGTTCTGGATTTAACGGCCAATAAAACGATACATTAAACGTCATTATTTAAAAGCAGCTAATTTGACAATGACAAGACCCAATTATAGGTATGAGGCCATTAGCTGACGTTCAAAGGTAAATTCCGGTATCGGGTGACGGAAAAGAGACTGACCCGATCCGCCTCAGCGGACAGAAAGGCGCTATACCAAGATTCCTCTTGACAGGGAATGCCTCCCATCTGATGTTCAGTTTTATTTGACGTTAATCTGGCCACATAACGTGTGAACATTGATATCAACAGGGACAGAAGAAGAAGGCGATTATTTGTTTTCCGTTTATACACAAACTAGAAGCAAATTATATCGTAGATTTTTCTTTATGGTGAACGTACAGTTATTGTACATTATTTTGATAGTTTACATAAACACATGTGGTTTGAAGTTTCTGTTAAATCTTTAAACTATTTAACAGGATGTTTTTATTGTTAAGGAAAAGTTCATGTTGTCAGTATTACGTGTCTGGCGTCTCGACAGGGAAAGGCTATTTACATATCTGATTTAAGTTGATTTTTTTTATTGTTCGTTAGATTTTATACAACCCATTGCAGACGCCTAATGGAGTTAACTTGTCGTTCAACAATCTGTTGTTCTTTTGTCACTATTTTTTAATTTCTGAAATGTTATCCAATGTTTTAATACTGTATTAATTTTCAAAGCAACATCGTTTTTCTTATTGTGATTTTTACTTTAAGAATTTGTTTATCTTCTTTAGACTTTATTTGCTGCTTTATTATCAACGAACATCCCCATCCGATACCCAGAATACTTGCTTCCCAGTTTTGTATTTGCAGCAATAAAGACAATTTGAAAAGGAATATAAACATAAATGAACAAATTGAGAGTTACCTTGTACGTGTGTATCTCAAACAGATACATTTTCATTGTTTATTATGTATAACATACATTATTTTATTCGACTAAACACAGTATGTCTAATGCAAATAAAGTATGACAAACCAAGAAGCAACTCTATACAAATACATGCAAGTCTACGGATCAGAACAAACCAAACAAAAAAGGGAAATGTACACAGAGTTCAAATATCATACTAAAATGAAGCATTAAAATCTATAAGTAACCAGTTGTCCGCGAAGAGTGAACGTTTCCGACTTCTCATGTAACACTCAACGTGCTGTCTTCGTGTAAGTCAGATTTAAAGTTTGTTTGTTTGTTTGTTTGTTTAATTAGGGCTTAACGTCACTTCCAGAAGCTTTCATAAATATTGTGACAAAAGACCGAAGGAGAAAAACCAAAAGATAAGACAGGAACGGGAAACGAAAGTAATAGAGATAGTAATAGTCACATTACGTAGGCACTACGTCCATAAATATTTCAGAAGGCAAGTATCCCCCATTTGCATCAGGATGACAACCATACAACTTCCGAAATGCAAACCAAATTCAAGGCAATTCATATCAGGGAAATATGCTGGCAAACATTGAAACAGAAGTAGGAATACTGCAGTAGTGTTATAAATGATAATCAACACAATACTACACTTTTATTGATATAATTAATTT
Organism: Pododesmus macrochisma; assembly: GCA_032359645.1. Taxonomy (NCBI): domain Eukaryota; kingdom Metazoa; phylum Mollusca; class Bivalvia; order Pectinida; family Anomiidae; genus Pododesmus; species Pododesmus macrochisma. The sequence goes on along the minus strand of JAUMGZ010210863.1, from coordinate 8,652 downwards.
CTGAGGAAAAATAAAAATGAGTGACAGTGTAATAAAGTGCTTATTATGTATGTTTACACTTAAGCCTTTTTATCTTATATAGAAAATGTGTAGATTGAGGACTAATTAATTCTTTTTCTTTTTGTGTTCTGTCCGTATCTAAAGTCTGTGTACATATAATAATCCTTGTTTTGGCTTTTGTTCTAAATTTCTGTGCTAATTGAGGTGTTATTTTAATTTAAATACTCAATAAACTGAATGTTGGATGGCATACGTATAGTATGAAACGTTAACACTTCACGCGTTTTTGAACAAATGCTATATTTTTCTGCTTTCGTAGACCTATTTCCCTTATCGCTTCTAACAATTGATTTGGTCTTTGATATTACTTTCGTTGTTATATGAGAATTGTTTGTTTAAGGACTCGTTTTATTATTGAGCCTATTCATCTCTGTTTCCCAAGATACATTTGTATGATAATTGTGTGTCGGAGTGTTGTTTCTACGTGTAACTATATAGTCCATGTCTGCTTTATATTATATAATCTGAGTATAATATAATTTAAAATAAACCTGAATTTTTTTTATATTTTCTTAAAAAACAGTATGAACAAAATTAACAGAACGAGAGACATTGACAAACAAACAATAACTGCGTAAAACAATGAAGCACCGGCATGTAATTAATTAAATCAACATCACAACAAACATCAAGACTAGTAATCCATGCGGACCGACTTAGGACGTCATCCAGTAAGAAACCAGGCGGTATGGTTAAACCGGTTAATTAGGCCTCAACCTTACCACTTTCTGCATGAGACTAGAAGTCTTTAGTACAGACATACATTTACAAATTTAATAAATTCACTTCATGGTGCTGTAAATCATCTCAACAACTAACCGCCGACATAAATTGTCAATAAAAATCCAAACGAGTAAAACGTTTATACATATTTACAAAAGGCAATTGGAAACATGAAAATTGGACATAATCTAGTAGCATAAAGCTGAAAACAGTGGCTAATACGTGGTAGATTCATAGATTCCACATAAAGTTAAGTATATGAAAAATGACATTGATGAAATCAGTATTAGTAACAAAACGATCATGCAATGTATAGGTAAATTATAATGCTAAATTGAATAAATATAAAAACATTAAATGTGTTTAATTCAAATCATGTCTAGATCGGAAATCACGTAAATTTATTTCCAAGCGATGTTTAAGATTATTCATCCATTATAAAGGCAATTTTGTAAGAACTGACGCTCAACACAATACACTAATTAAAGGTAAGAATATACGGTTTGCTACACTGTAACTAATACATTTATCTGAATATATATATATTCCAAGTATACGGATTCTCTTAAGTTATAAATATATTTCATTTTATATTTGTAGGTACAGAGCAGTGGCCAAGCTGCAATATTTGAAAGAAGAATATCAGCATTGTGAAATTTGACGCATCATGATCAGTATGCATTGTAAGACTAAATTGAAGTACTTGTTTAGACTGTAACGGTATTCGGAAGTCTTTGTACCATAGGTTTAGGTTTCAATTCTCAAATTTGAATGTATCCCTCAGATCACATAATAGATTGTTTGCAAGGAAAATGATATTCATAGTATACACACACTCTCGCTATCGAATTAAACGCTTAATCTCTGTGAATGGCTAGTTTCATTTTTATGAAATAGACGCAATGTTTCGGCTTTAGTATTTTACAATTTTTTGTTTGTTTTTACGTTTACGCCCTCCCTGCTTATGGCTTCGTAGCTTTGATTTATCGAGGTTTTTTTAGTCTAAAGAAGAAAAACCAAGACGATATGAAAAATATCATGGATATGTACAAGTGAAAGGAAAAAAATGGCGAACACAGAATTTTTTTTTTTTACAATTTCTTTTACTTAAAAAAACAAATAACACCAAAAGGAATCAGCATCGTTTTCCCTCTTACGTTCACTTGTAACGTGGTTGTAAGTAGCTATTTATCTTGAATGCGGAACGAGGTTCAGAGTATTGGTTCTTTCCTCTTATAAATATTATTTTTATTGGTGGCCTGTTACCGTTTGCAATTTTGTTTATACATATTTCTTAATAAGACATGTGTTTTTGAGAAGTGGTCTTTGGATTTGCTTACATTGTTAGATGAATATATTGTATTGTTTATCGTATTCACCTTGTTTATTTTGTGTAGAATTATAGGTTATAACCATATATGTGTTAGTGTCTCCTCCATTCATTGCACATCATTCTACGAGAAATCTGAGATAAGAAAACCCCCACTAAAAATGATTTATATAGTATCATCATATTACGTGCAATTAATGGAGCCGGTCAGTACGTCTGTTTTTCTAGGTTTTTTTTATTATATACCATTATTCATATCATTACATTATTGTTACGTCATGTCTGCTAACAAGATGTGGATTGTGCCAAACATCAGAGGAAAACGTTTAAAAATTCCTCTTTTGACTGCGCGATCACTAGCCTTGTTGACAAGGCCTGTTTACAATATTATTTGAATGTGGATATTTTGACTTTATCAACATTAGAATTTCTTACTCAACCACTCTTATGGCTTCCGAGCGTGTATCCTATCTAGGTCTTGTCTCTTTTAAATTTTAGTTCCCCCTACATGTCCGTTGATGACGAATGGTTTGTATCTTGGCTTTGGGTCTTAAGCGAGGTTGTGTGCAAGTTCATTCTAATCGTGACTTTTTAATCGGAGCTTTTCTTATGGTCAGTATCCTCTGTTTTTGTTGACCCAATTTTTTTTTTACAAACTATAATATTAAAGAATTTCATAAAATGACATTTTCTGTGTAATAACACTACAACAATGTAATGTAAAATATAATAATCAACTGAAGAAACTTTTTAATTTGATTAAAAAAAAACAAGATGAGTGGAATGAACAGAGCGAGAGACAGTGACACACAAATAATAGCTGCATCAATAAATTCACCACCAGAATGTAAAAAAATAAATTGACATCACAACAATCCTCAAGCCTAGTAATTCATGCGGACCGACGTAGGACGGTCACCCAGCACTTTACCACTCGGTGTGGTTAAACAGGTTAATCAGGCATCAACCTTCCCACTTTCCGCATTTGACTAGGTCTTAAGTAAAGACATACATTTAAAAATTAAATAAATACACTTCATGCCGCTGTTAATCAAAGTTGAGATCGGGATCACAATAACAAAATAGGATCACTAGAACAATTGTTATTGACAACCAAACAATAGCAGCATCAAAACGTCACCATCAGTTTGATCTTGCACACCGAAACGGGCTAGAATAATATCAGTGACTTTTGAGTTTACTTGTCGATTATAAAGAAACGTATGGAAGAATAGATGATCAAACACAGCAATAATGTGTCAATGCAATAACCATGATAAAGGTAAGATTACATTCTCGCTATATGTTTCTAAATATAATAGTACAGTATCGACGTTGTTCTATGTAACGTCATCACAACTACTTATACAATTACAAAAATGAAAACTGAATTGAGTCTCCGACAAATATGATATTTATAAGAGGAAAGAGCCAATACTCCGTGTGAGACACCCCCGGTGCGAACCCCAGATCTTGCTTCGAAGTAGTCGTCATGAATGGACGCTATAGAGAAAATTGTTTTAAAATAGACATGACTTCGATATACATGTTTTCCAAATACACAGATGCTCACTATTTTTATTATATTTTATTGTGTATTTCGTAAGTAAAGGGTAGCTGACATATGTATAAGAGTACACCAACATTATGCAGCTTGTCATATTAGTATGTTAATCATCAACAGATTAAAATGTAATATGCCTGTTTAGAATTTAACAAACATATTTTTTTATCTTTTTTTACTTCAGGTTTATAATTTTTCAAATTCGAAATATATCAATTAAAATAGATTTGTAGATTGTCTGCAGTGAAAGTAATGTAGGTAGTATATACAAGTCCTGTTATCCAATTACATGAAATGCCGCTATAAAGGTACATGGACATAGTGAGTATGGCACCAATCATATAAGGACATACTGAAGTGTATAAACGATTGAAAACATATTTTAAAATAGGGCAGAAAAAATAACGCACGATGAGCGCCTGTTTTTGTTAAAAAGGCGATATAAATCGCTTTGAAAATCTTAAATTGTTTACGTCAGAATTACGAACGGTGATGTAAGACGATGAAATCATGTGAAAGATAATTCGTACCTTTTTGTTTTCACGTATCGATCACGATCAATACTAATTCAAAGAATAAATAATTAGTTCTACTGACGTGAGCAGGCGAGAAATACAAAACTGTCTTTGATCAACCAATGCTAGCATCGCATCAAAATAACTGATAAATGATGTACTCGTGAAGAAAGTTAGGATAACATATACACAGTGAAAAGGAATGCACACTAATCGATATTTCCTTGTACATGTTCAGTATACAATATATTCAAAATAAATCTTGATATCAAAGGAGTGTTTCTTTAGAGATGTGAGTGGCCTATGTGGGTAGTGATTAACATATCTGTTTGTAGAACAATAAGATAAAAGGGAAAGTTATTATTAATTAAGTTGCACACATTATACTTTATAAAACAATATTATAACAAATTGTTGATTTTTAAATATACATACATCATTTAGTGGTGCGTGTTTTTTTTTTGAATTAAAGAATTTACTAAAAATTAAGCACGATGTTATATTCTGCGTCAATGTTTCATGCTACCACGCGTAGGAGAATCACATTTACAGCCGATGTAACCTTTAACACGACGTGTAAGTGTTCAAAAGATAACAAATTAAGACAAATTTAAGATCATCTGAAAAAAAGACGTAACGAAAATAGCCAATATAGCATTCAAAGGAATGGAAGAATTGATGATATGTTTACAATAGCCAAAACTATAGATCAAATGTACTCTTTACAACAGATGTATGTTTTCTTTTATTAAATGATGTTGTTTAGAATTTCAAAATATATACTCACACAGCTTCTAGATACACAATAATTATTTTAGAACTCAGAAAATTGGAAACACATTTGAGTGTGTTCCCATATAAACATAATTATAAAACGTTGAATTGAAGTGACTGTTGAATAAACAGAATTAAAACATATTTGTGTATTGAATTGGACGCAGACAAATAAAAACACCTAAACAAATTAAAATCAACATAGAATTGACGTTATTTAAGGTCAACTAGTTACATTCTTCTTCAATTGTTCATACAGTTATTACAAATCAAAGGATAGCAAGTTTCTCTCATGAATATACCTTTCGTGTGTATTTAATAGAAGGAAAAGGAATTGTTTTATGTAAAAGCAATAAATATTTATAAATCAAATATATAAATTAATTAATTAAGTTAATATTTAGATGTCAATGAATAATTTTATAATATTATCAAAGGATTAAAGAATAATTTGACGTAATGTTATTATGAAAGTTTACAAATAGAAAAACAATTGACGATTTCATATCATATTATATGATATTTCAATTATAGTTCTAGAAACGAAAACTCCAATTAAGAAAGTAAAAAATTACATACTTATAAAATCATATACGTCTCATAAGCTGGTCTGTTAAAACGCGTGTATAAACAATTCTAAATGTTATTGCATATTTTAATCAAATAAAATGTTTTTTCTTCAACGAAAATGATACATAATTCTATATACTAAATATATATATATATATATTAAACAATGGAAAACATGAACATGAATATTGCAGAAAAAAATAACCTACATAAAAAAATAGGAAATTCGAAAAACCAAGACGATATTCTAAAGTCGTAAGTTCATGGACATTGGCAAACAAAAGGAAAACGTTAGACGCACACAGAAAAAATATCAAAATACGCATCTATTAAGACAAACGTATAATTGCACTGATTCATGTAGCACGCGATATAGAAATACACACAAATCAACGTTTCAAATCGTGGGTATCCGTTAAAGGGAGGAAAAGAAACAAAGATGTATCAGATACGCTATTCGGATGTATGCATTGATATGACTGTCCTAATTTGGAACTTTTTTTATTTATGACCTCGACACATTTGAATATAATCGTGTTCCCTTTATTCTTTAACTAGCAATTAACGTTATAGCAAATGTCTTCTTTTCCAATAATCTTACAGTTGTTTTCTTTAAGACTCGTATGATAGCGTGCTTAAATATCACACAATCATATAATGCGAAAACATCATTCAAAGAAAACTGTTCGATGCTAGGAAAGAATACATTTATAATTGTTTTTGTTTGTAATTGATAAGGTTACAATACACAAAGCACAGCATATGTCTTTATTTACAGATTTCAAGATATGCAACACTGATCACTTCTTGACAATGTTGATTTTATTTTGAGAACACCATAAGACAATGGTCGAGTTCGTTGCTTTGTTTCGCAGTTTTGGTTTTTTATTGCGCTATATATGACAATTTGTAAGCATACAACTTCTGTCTACCACAATGACATCTGGTGTACATATTAATTGCCTTCAACAATCCAAATATTTTGACATTTGATGTTGTTTGTGATACATTTAATTTGAAAACTGAGACTTTAAGCTGCTACTGACTACTGGGAAACAATGTAACTTAAAAGACCATCGAGGTAAATCAAGGAAAACGAAAAACCAAGACTCTTTTCAAATCATAAACCGGTAAGTGAATGGGTATAGTCATAAGAAAAACAAAAGACAACATTAGCGCACAGAAAAAAAACAACAACACAGATACAGTTATTTAATTGAAAAGGAAACAATACCATGAACTGTATAATAATAAATTATTATATCTTAGCGAAACCAGATGTATGCCAAGGATGGAGTGTTCCCTACTTAACATGTGCCACATGTTTTCGTGTCCATTGCCTGTGACACCCTTGTCCATAGTGACCTAAGAAGCATGTCACTACCAGAATTATTTAGTAATACCATACATTGGGGGAACCATAAAACCCAATAGTAGAGCTGTGAAAGATACATCAATTATTTAAGATTTCATTAATTCATTTAACGAAGAGATAGTATAAGAAGATACAGCTTCATACCTACTTGTATTCTAAATTATTGTTTACGTTTATTCAATCGCGAGCACCTGGTTTCGCTTCTAGTTTTTGAACAGAATTTCGTGATGTTTCCTTTTTCAGTTAGTTATTGTATATTTGTTCGTTTTTCTGTGTTTTCCCATGTTTTCCTTTTATTTCCCTATGTCCATGGACTTGTGGCTTTTGAATACCGTCTTAGTTTTTCGTATTTACTACTTCAATGGATATGTCGGCCCGTCCTGTATTGTAAGTAAGTGAGTCAGTTCGTATGTCTGTCTTTTAATATACAAATTTATTAATATAATGTGTACGTCATCGCTGCTGATAATAGCTCGATTGCCCGAAACGTGTGTAAAAAAGTAAATAGAAAAACCAAAACGATATTATCAGGCCGTAAGTCCATGGACATTGGCAAACAAAGAGGACTGTGTAAACAACTCCTATTTTGACCGATCTGCGCAAATCTAAATTCTTGGCAAAACCATTTTTAAAGCATTGTCGGGATGTCATAACATCGGGTTATTTACAACCCCAACCCCCTTCTTGGCTTCGTAGCTTTGAGCTATCGAGGTATTGTCTATTCTAAATTCATAAATTCATTTCACCTTTAGGGTCCAATGATGACGGTTGATTCGAAGCTAGACCTGGAATGCGGGACAAGTGTATCTTAATTTTGGTTCTATCCTTTTATACATATTATAATTTTGGTGGGATGTTTCAGTTTGCAATTGATAATAATTTTTATTAGTGAAATGTATTGTGCGCTGCTGTACGATTGGTTGCATTGAAAAAACCAAAAGGAAGTGAAAGTGGAATTATTAGAAGAATGACATACGCAAACCAACAAAAGCCACATCAAACAGTTCGGCACCAGAGTTGTGAATGAAACAATTGACTTTACAACAACTCTCGTGACAAATTATTCTTGTAATAAATTACACACATATCATCTCAAACATTGAAAGAATCATTAGAAACAGTAAAAGATATCGTATAAACATGCATATCGTTGTTGTATTCTTATATTGTATGTGGCATTTTGTTTCCCAATGTTATAACTGAAAAAGAAGAAATATGATCAATGGTTGATTTGTTTGTTTTGTTTTCTTATGTTGGGGTTGAGCGTCCTTTTAACTAATTTTAGGTCATATCGAGACGGTGTCTGCTTGCGACAGTGCGCACTTATGGCGACATGATGCTTCCCTCGGGAACATTATACTGACACCGATCCAACTAGTCCTTCTCCTACCCTTATTAATTCTGCGTGTTAAGCAGGGAGCGAGAAGAGTGCCCAATTAGGATATGACGCCACCAGGAGTCGAACCCGCGATCGTGGACTCTCTGCACCAGTGTACCGACACGAGGCGAACACGCTAACCACTGGGTCACCGCGTCGGTCAATGGTTGATTTAGATATAAAGTTGGAGTGGACAATATCTGACTAAGAAGGATTGATGACCAAAGAAAACGCTAACAAAAGTCAAATTAAGATATAAATTCATCCAATTGAACTTAAGTAAATAAATATACGTTGTGTTAATTTACAAGAGAGAATTCATCACCTCTGTAAAATTACAATAATACTGCATCACCTGTTGTT
>JAUMGZ010210841.1:0-11971 GCA_032359645.1 Pododesmus macrochisma | reverse complement strand
TACACCGATAACATTGCCTAGCAAGTCGAGTGAGTAAGCGACCGGCAGCATTCAAGGTATTATTGCGTCGACTATAATGCCCCTGCCATTGAAAAGTGTATATCGATGTCGCGCACATATCTAGTGACCGCATATTATCTTGGGACACTTGAGACATTAATTTTTTTTTCACATTCATGATTTCAACTTTTTAAAGTAAGTTTGTGCATATTAGTTAATTATAAAATATAGTGCTACAATTTTTCATTTAATGTTCTATGCCTTGTTTTGTTTTTGGTAACACTTGTCAGTCATTTAATTGTTATACCGTTCATTTCACTACATGTTCTGTCTTGTGTTTGTCAATGTCGATAAGTCGGACCGAAATGCAGGTTTCATGGTTAGTCAATCAATTTTTAGGGTTTTAAATCCATCTGGACCAAAGGTCTAAGGTGGACTTTTCTCATACAAATCCCGTCCGTCGTTAACTTTTCATATTTTCGACTTCTTCTCCTGGACCATTTGACTATTTTTATCCAAACTTGGTAGGAAGTATCCCTAGGGAAAGGGGATTCAGATTTGTTCAAATGAAGGGGCTGTGCCACTAGGGGGAAAATTGACAAAACTTCAAAAGTCTTCTTCTAATAAACTAGAAGGCCATAGAGCTTAATGTTTCGGTGTGTAGTAACTTTAGGGCATGGCCGGGGAACCAAGTTTGTTCAAGACGTGACCCTGGGGTCAAAAATAGGTAACATGTTTTTGGGTCAAAGTTCAACACTATAGCAAATATGTTAACTTTTTATATTTTCGACTTGTCCATAATCACTAGATCAATTTCATCCAAACTTGGTAGGAAGTATCCCTAGGGGAAGGGGCTTCAGATTTGTACAAATGAAGGGGCTCAGCCCTCAGGGGCGCCACTTTGGGGTCCAAAAGGGCGAAAATTAGCCACATTTTCAAAAATCTACTAATAAACCAGAAGGCCTAGAACTTAATGTTTTGGTATGTAGTAACTTTAGGGCATAGAGAACAAAGTTTGTTAAAGACGTAAACCTGGAGTCAAAAATAGGTTACGCGTTTTTGGGTCAAAGTGCAACAATATATATATAGCAAACATGTTAACTTTTTCACATTTTCGACTTCTTGTCCAAAATAACTGGACCAATTTTATCCAAACTTGGTATGAAGTATCCCCATCGAAAGGGGATTCAGATTTGTTTAAATGAATCTGGGGCGCCACTTTGAGGTCCAAAAGGGGGAACATTTGGTAAAAAAAATCAAAACTTTTCTTCTAATAAACTAGAAGGCCTAGAGCTTAATGTTTTGGTATGTAGTAACTTTAAGGCACGGAGAACCAAGTTATTAAACGCGTGTACCTTGGATCAAAATTAGGTTACGCATTTTTGGGTCAAAGTTCAACACTATAGCAAATATGATAACTTCCCCATTTTTACCTTCTTGTCCAATATTAATGGATCAATTTAATCCTAATTTGGAAGAAATCATTCCAAGAGGCAAGGGGTTCAAATTTGTTCAAATGAAGTGGCTCAACACCCAGGGGCCCCACTAAAGGGGCCAAAATGGGTAAAATTTGACAAAATATCAAAAATCTTATTCTAATAAACTGGATATCCTAGAGCCTAATGCTTTGGTTTGTAGTAACATTAGGGAATGGAGAATCAATTTTCTTCAAGGCGTGACCCTGGGTTAAAAATAGGTTACACATTTTGAGGTCAAAGTTCAACACTATATTTATAGGAATTATGAAATTTTTCACATTTGCGACTTCTTGTCCAACACTACTGGACCAATTCCATCGAAACTTGGAAGAACAAAATTTGTTCAAGGCGTGACCCTGGGATCAAAAATATTCAAATGCCAATCCAGATGGACGTTAAGGCCTTATAGGCCTCTTGTATGTTAATAGAAGTTCGTGATGTTTCCCTTTTTAGTTAACAAATGTATCTTTGGTTATTTTTTCTCTGTGTGTCCCACGTTTTCCTTTTGATTACATGGACTTACGGCTTTTAGATATTGTAAATGTACAGTAAATACTTGTTTTCAAACTTGCATGTTTTACCTATTGAAATCTGTATTCTGATCACAAATATACGTCATTTAATAAGAATTGTTAAAGCAAATAAATAAAAACGTCTGCATAAGTATAATATTGCCCTATCGGCGCCTATATTGCATATGTAACTTTAATGTAAAATAAATCTAGACCAACATGTTTCATTGCAGTTGACCGGCCATTTTAGAGTATCAAAAGATGAAATTTATGATTTTGTTTTTGCAAATAATGACAATTCCTGTCACAGTTTCATGTTCAACCGACCATGGTCATATTTCAACGACGAGACACGTTGGAACACCCGCCAGCGACGTCTCAAGTACTATTAATACAAAGGATATACAGACCAAAACCACAAGCGTTGTATGGCCACAATCCGAAACCGTAACATCATTTCAGTCAGTAACAGAAGAACTATCAAGGCATAACGGAAATGTCCATTACAAATCAACATATTTAAGAGAATCATCGACTCTTACAAATACAGTCATATCACCGCAAGACGCAACTTATCAGTCAATGCCGGACATTTTACTAACGTTTGGCCCAACTGAAACTATAGTACCTTCATTTACTGTTTCATACGAACACGTAGAGAAGACATATGGGTTTGTGGAGAAGACACATGCGTTTGTAGAGAAGACACACGCGTTTGCAGAGAATGATGCAACATATACAAGGAACGAAATCTATGCAAAAGTCATTGAGAGTGAATATAGTTCAAAGAAAAAAGCAAATGAAGAGGAAAAAAGCACCATGGAAGCTTCACACGATAAAGAAAAATTAGAAGCAACTGTCTCATCAGAGATAAACATGAAACAGAGCAGTTATGAAATGTCTTTAGAATATTTGGTGAAAACCTCAAGCATTGACAACACCTTAAGCGTCGTGTCAATAGATATGATTCTATCATCGGCAACATACAATACGAAACATGTGGCCAGCAACGACAAGGAACCTTCTGGTCGACTTTTGACACCCACTGACGTATTGAACAAGAATACACCAAATTTAGCGTCTTTTGTAGGGAATGAACTGCTTGGAAAGTGTTTCCAATCACTGACGTGCAAGAACAACATCAATGCAAAGAGACCTTCATGTTATTGTGACGCTTTTTGCAAGATTTATAAAGACTGTTGTTTAGACGTTGAGACGTCCACTGCAGATAAGAACACCGAAGCATATGTTCATGGTGAACGTTTAGCGCAGTCTTCCACTTGTGTACGTGGGAAAAATGTCAAGAATGGTGGTTATGTAATGGTAACAAAGTGTCCTGTGAGATCTTGGTTAAATGTTTCAGAGAAAGATTCAATTCATATGAATCGATTGGCTATAAAATGTGAAAATCTCAATTTTAGAGATGTAGCTAGCTTTATACCTGTGCAAGATGAATATGGCTTTGTATTCAGGAATAAATACTGTGCTCATTGTCACAGGGTCGCATATAAACAACAATGGAATCTAAAAGAAGTACACTGTCAAGGCCTTATTCGACGAAAAGAGTTTTTAGGCGATTATTATTTGTCTGAAGTTTTAGTTAAAGGATTTCTTTCAACCAATACGAGATGCGAAGTTCTGCCTGTCCCACCAGATCAAACTAGTCGACCGCGTTTCTGTTATGACACGCTTAAACCAAGAAAGTGTAAACAAAATATCACCTTCTCTCTTGAGGTCAGAGATGCATGTACGTCACTGCATGCCCCGGTGCAGATGGAACATGATATGTTTGAAGTGTACAACAATCCATATTGTGTCTATTGTGAAAATGGTATTATAGCCGCAAAACGTGTAAAATGTATGGATAACACTGAACAACAAACACCACTGTTCACTGCGTTCTCTCTGTCGTCGCTGATAGCTATTAAAGACGAAATGGACGAGCGAGATGGATGTCAGCCTGGCCAAATGTATCAATCATTTATAGTAAGTATTTTTTAAGAAAATGTGAACACGCATGCACGCACGCACGCACGCACACACACACGCACACACACACACACACACACACACACACAGAGGACATATCGATGGTATTTATGCAGTGTTATTTAAAAACAATGCGGAATGTTCCAGCTCCTGTATCAAAGCGAAAAGTAGAAATAAACTAACACTTATTTACCAGAAAATACAATTAAATACATAAAAACGAACAACAAAATATAGTAGAAGGAATATAGCATGTTTGCACCGTAGCGTCGTGTGTTGTTAACGGTCGCTTTTTAAATCTGACGTTGTGTGTTATCTAGCGATTTACACAATCATTATATATATATTAAAACATATTTACACACACATATATATATATATATATACCGCATTGCATAAACATACAAATCAAAATATAAAGAATAAACCCTTTTTGTTTATATTCAGTGAGCAAAAAAACCAATAAACAAAAACCAACGGTGCATAATATGCCCGTTACTAGGTCTTACGTATCTGTAACCTCGATTGTGAAGTTCTGATATAAAAAGTTATAGATACTTGTCCTAAAATGATGCATTGCTATCTTATCATTAAGAAAATATTCTTCAAAAAGTAAAAAACCATAGTATTAACTGTTGCCAAAGTCACGTTCAGGCCGCGCCGTTGTGCCCCGTTTCTGAACACACGATTTGCAAACTTTGACCGTGTATTGCCTCGCTGTCGGCTCTAGCCTAGCTGTTGCTATATTATGCCTCGTTTTTCCACGTTTGCTCATATTGTAGTAACGTTTCCGAACGTAACAAAACGTAGCGGCCAACACGTAGCGGCCAAAACGTGACAATATGACTGGGTCATACGTTCAACGCATTGTTACTGTATTAATCATGTTAACAGCTCAACATTTTACTTAATTTAAGAATTGGTAAATGTTTTTAACAAATTCACGAAAACTAGGAGATGCATATATTTAATTAAAGTCTCTTACAACTATACACAATCTGAGAAATGAACCAGTTGTTAAATAAAGGAGCTTTGGGTTAATCAAACATACAACGGCCGTAGTACCATGATTGTAAATGGCGAAAACAGTGGGTACATAAAAAGGTAAATTTTCAAACAAAATTACGAAACATCCGCAAACTACGAGTTATACATGTTCAATATGCATATACATGTAACCACTAGACAAACTTTGATAATCATCTATAAAAGACAGTAGACCCTGGTCCAGCTTAATTTTTAACACTAATTGTTGCCTAAAAATATTCACAAAAAATTGCAATTAAGAAAATAAATAAGAAACATGAATCTGAAATTGAATGCTTACCTCTAACATTGGGATTCAAATCATATCTATTTTATGCATACTTTTATCACGCATTGTCATGTTACATCCCTCTAGATTTCATTCTGATCGAAATTATATATTTATGATATTATTTATATATAAAAACACCGAGTATGCAGTCTTTCAATTGCTTTTTGTGTATGTTTCAAATATGATCTTTTGAACAAAACAGGATGAGTGGAATGAGTCACTTATCTGCGTCGGATAGCTTTTTCTCAAATAGGTGTTGTAGCTTTTATTCATCGAGATTGTGTCTATTCTATATTCGTTTTTCTCTAAAGCGTTCATTAATGACGTCTGTTTCCGAGCTAGACCTTGAGTTTTGGACGCGGATGTATCAGACAGAGTATTGACTTTTTCATATCAGATGTTATATTTATTGGAGACATGTTTCAATTTGATTTTTGTATCATAGTTATCAAGGTACAACAATTGTGATGAAACATATTCGCTCTATTTTGTATAGCATTTCATTTATTACTAACAAACTTGTTCCTAGTTAGAGTTGTCTCAAGAACTCATCTCAGTTAGGAAAATATTTGTGTACATAATCCGTATCATCAGTGATGTACTGCTATGCTGACAGAAGAAAGCATTCGCCACCCGAAAGCTTGTTAAAAAAGTAAGAAACAACATACTTAAACGATAGGGCAGATCAATGATCGCATCTACTTGACAAGTCTCAGTGATATTTGATATCACTCGTCGCAACTTCGGCCGTTTCTGTGTACTTCGTGTACTCATTTAACCTCGTCCTTATAACGGAAGCGGCCATTGGAACTAATTCCAGAAACTTCAAATAAATAATTCAAAAATCTCCTTGACAACGTATAACGGGAATGCGCTATATTAACCATGTTCATACGAGCTTAAATATAATACATCATTTCTTGGAAGGTCGCTAAATCTATAAAATTGCAATTTTTGATACACTACACTGAGTGGAGCGTCTCCTTCCGGTGAAGAAATGTGCGGTGTAGACACATATCACCAACCGTAGTACTGCTGGGGTTTGCATGAGAGTAACGGATTCACCCGAGGTTTGCCGATTGATTTGATATATGTTTTTAAACTAGGCTTTCCTAATACTTCTTATATTCTCATTTTAGGGGAAATGCATCGACGTATCCTGTCCATTATACCACACTGTGTACCGTGAGACGTGTGCAGTTAATACAGTGACCTTTACAAAACCAAACATAGGTTTTCAACTTCATTACTGTTTTCAAATAATTGGGGTTTACACCGAAGCAATGGTTATATATACATTACATGAACTCTTTGAGTTAGTTCCAATGGTGAATCATTTATTTGAGTTAAGGAACTTCTATCTTCGGCATTCTTGCGACGATGCAGAAAAGCATTACCTGTGTTCAGATTTTAATTATCGTGGTCCCACTAGCTTCGTTTGCACAGAATTAGAATTGCTTGACATTTTTCAATTGTTCAGTCGCCAATTCACCCTTAACTTTTTGAACGAGAGTTCAGTTCTTGTTGCCCAGTTTATTCTTACTTCTACATCTACAAATTCAAATTGTAGTGATGCACAGGTAGTTTATTGGAAAGAAAGAAACATTCATGCCACATGCAGCGACTCCAGTAATTCAACTTATTTATATAACTCGGAAATGTTTAAGAGACATATTGAATTTTCTAAAGTATGTACAATTGTTTCTCATTTGACCAAAGAAAATATCGGTTATGACGCAGACACAATTAGTAAGATAATAGAAATTTCAATTACATATGCATGTATGGGACTATCCGTATCACTTATTTCTGCTAGTATTTTAAGTAAAGGAAGGGCGGTGTTCCAAGAGTCAATTCCTCAGAAGATAGTTCTCCATTCGATGTTTATGTTAGCATTGTCATATGTACTTTTCATGACAACTGTTGGTGCAAATGACATTGATTTACTGTGTCAGGTTTTTGGGATGTTGTTGCACTATACATGGGTTTGCAACTTCGCATGGAGTTCCATATGCAGTTTCCATTTGTACTACGTATTTGTTGTCACAATGAAGAATCCTCGACTCATGATTAACATAAAAAGTGACCGAATGTATAAGAAATACTGTTTCATTGGTTATTTATTACCATTCTTAACTGTACTTCCGGTTGTTGTCATTCATATTATGAAAGTTAATGACGTCTCCAGATATGGTATGGATGTTTGTTTTCTCACAGACAGGGAAGCCTTAATATTTGGTTTCATTGTTCCCATGGTTACAAGTTTGTTATTTAATTCCTTACTATACATAATAACAGTCATATCTTATACGCGACTACATTTTGAGGTAAAAACTTGCGTTCTTCGAAAAGGTTACTTTGATCTTTTCCTTACCTGTCTGAAAATGAGTTTGTTTAATTGTGTCGGTTGGATATTTGGTTTAATGGGAAACGCATGGGACAATGTAGTGTTACGTATTGCCTTTATCGTCTTAACAAGCTTACATGGTGCGTTGCTGTCTCTAGTTTTTGGCTCACACAGGAAATACAAATGCTGCAAAAAGAGTGATGTGCAGTCTGGTGCCTCTCACGAAACAGGATGAGTGGAATCATAAGAGTTTCTGTAAACAGTATACATATATTGTAAACATAACAAGTCCTGTGGAATGGTAGGGCCGGTGATTTGATGCAGTCATTTTTTTGCTCATTGCGTTTCAAGTTGAATTCTTTAGTAATGCACATTGGAGTTTATGGTACAGGGTGTTTCATAATATATGCAACCATTTAAACTGTTTATACAAACTTTATTTTTATATGAAATCATTATAATGATATATCAAAATGTTTCATATGACTTCAAGATTTTATATATCATCAGTTTGCAACATAATCTTTTCGTATTATTTGACACTTGCAGGAAACTAACAAGTTACCATTTTACAGTATATGCTCTAAATGACGTCAATTTTGGTCTTTCACTAAATGTACACATTCACAGAAGTTCCTTATTACAGACTTGAAAGTGTCCACAGGAATGAGCATTATTTCCTTCTGATTGCAGATTTTAATTCATCTGTAGTATTAGGAGATGGTACGTAACCCTTTCCTTTAAATATTCCCACAGAAAGAAATATAACGGATTAAGTCAGGCGAGTGTGGCGGCCATTCATTACACGTCCTGAATGAGCGAAATTTTCCTTTAAATGTCTTTTATAGATATTACAGTACAACTCTCGCAGTATGTGGCGTTGCACTGTCTTGTTGAAACCAAATGTGATTTAAGTCAATTCCTTATCTTCTCAAGGCTGGTTTGAACTTATTTCTTATTAAGCCAAGATAGTTTGTTGAATTAATTGATGTCACATCAACATCAGTATCCTCAAAGAAGAAGGGTCCAGATATACCGGTTGAACTCAGTGCAGCCCATGCAGTCACCTTATCTACATAAATATTCGGCTTCTGCGAAATACTGATTCTTTTTCTTCAAATCTTCGTATAATCCTATATAATGTCATTTGTTTGGCTCTTTATACTCAGGATAACGTTTCTTCATTAGCCTTATCACATATATAGGTAATTAGATTGATAAAATAATCTAACAATTTCTGCAAAGTGACTTGTGTTTAAACTCCATATTGGCGTCATAGTTATCATTGTAATAGGCTATACATTTTCCCGTACTTTTTAGGATTGTAATCTTGATTATATTACCTTTTACAATAAAACCAATATTTAATTTTTATCTGTATTCGTTTTTAAAATATACGCAAATGCAATGGTTGCATATATTATGAAACGCCTTGTACATGTACAAATATGCAACCTAAAAGTTAATACAATGATCTTCTATTCAAAATAAGAATAAAAATATACAAACTTGCAACTTAACTGAGCTGCTTATACACATACTACTTTAATGTTACCTTAAGTAACAAAGCGAGTGAGAAAACCCCGCCGATGACTTCAAGACGAGCTAGAAATAACCTCATGAAACGATCGCTCAGGGAAAATGAATTTAGAATAGAGAAAATCTAGAATTAAAAAAGGACTAGGGAGTCAAATGGGGAAGTAGAGAGAAATGTTGTTTTGAAGAATATGTCCACCTGAACAATACTATAAATATTGTCTTCTTCGCAATAAGGATGTACGCACGGACAAAATAGGAACTTTCAACGTATTTCGCTGGACTGCTATTTCAGACAACACAAACCTTGTCAGAAAAGATAACGTTTTAGCACAATTTGTTTTATCAAAATAATTACTGAATGTATACATTGTATATAATCATTAAAAGAGCTCCGTACCAGTCAGACAAACACATCGATTTAAAACTAAGATAAGTATGGAAACGTATTCTTTGTGCTCAATCCGGTGGAAACAACGTATCCGCGCAAAGTGAGCCTGTTGCGAATTTGTTACACTCCGTGACACTTCCCAGTATTTGCAAAGTTAACTGAAATGCACCAGAAATGAAATAAAAGGTACATATAGAACACTTCGTGCTTGGTATCGTAATACTTTAGTTATAAGTAAAAACATAACACTATACAATGCAGTCCTCTGGACAGTTGTCATGACCACATCATTATCAGTAGAGGTGACGTTATAATTTAACTATATATAGTTCAAAGGCTAATTCAATTAATGAGTTAATATAAATAGACAAGGGCACTCCTTTAGAACAAAGCTCTCAGATTTCATTGGACAATTTTTGTCATAATTTTCGTGCCTTAAACTAAGGAGCCGAAAAATCTTTTGTTTAATTAGCGCTTAATTTTGCTACTACTATATCTCAGTTATATCGCTACAAAGGACTAAAGGCAACACAACTAGTGATTGAAACAAAAATACGAACGAGAAAGTAAACCAATAGGGATATTACATGAAGTCGATGTAATGGCGCCACTCCCTTTAGTTCTTCGAGCCTAATGCGGCATTTTGACCACTTAAAGGGACGAGTTCTGACTAACCACCGCTCAAGAAAAAATTCTAAAAATTAAAATAAGCCTATAAGAGAAACGCGTCCTCAATCTCGAACACGTTGTTTCTCTTCAAATTTTTTTTAAAACAAGCTTCCTTTTTTAGTAAATAATTGTATTTTTAGTTATTTTTACTCCTAAGAAAATGGTAGTGGTACCAAAACAAAAACGCGGATGCCAAGAGTCACAAAGGTAGACAAATCAACGCTGTTGTAATCGATATGTTGGCCTCTAAATGTCCAATACTCGAACGATTGGGCTAAAGGATTAATACTACGGTGAAAGCTGTTGTAATGTTGACAACAATAGTGGCATATTAATATTGATATTGTTATAATCAATTGCCTTCATGTACTTAACAGAATTTTATTTCGGTCGCACGATTAGCGCGACTAAGACAAGAGATGGTCGCTACTGGATTAGACGCATACATTGTTGGCGTTGAGGATATGCATCAGGTATAGTCTTCTTATCAATTGTTCAACTGGTGTTGTATCAATATTTATCGACAACCAATTCTCTCAAAACTCGAAATCTGTCAAAATAATCTCATCTTGTCTTTCCTGTTGTAACATTTCAAATCAAATTAAAAACATTACGCGAGTTAAACTACCCTCACACAAATGCTATTTCTATGATATCACTACATGAACACAATAAATAAACTAATCCGTTAAAAAGCACCTTTGTTATCTGTAGCAACTTGAGGTACACGAACACGAAAGACGACTTGAAGCTATTTCAGGATTGACGTCCATAATCGGTGTGTAGAATTATAACTTTAAAGTTGATTTGAACGAATTAAGAATAAAAGTAACCAACTCTTTTAAAACCTTTTACTTGGTAAAACGACACTCCAGAGAACAAACCTCCAACGATTCAAATGAATAAAATGAAACAAGAGCTTTTTATAATGTTTACCATATATATGCATACGCATCATTAATTTTATGAGTTTATTAAACACAACTCTTTTCTCAAAACATCTTTGCTTAATGACAACTCTATATACGTTAAATAGAACGGGTAAACGTTAAGTGATAGAGCTACTGAGCAACGGATATTCCCCTCAATACAATTTATTAATAAACGAAGGAATGTTACAAAAACCATATATACTAATTTATATGATGATTGACAATACAATAAGGTACTGGTGTTATAACCAAATATAAGGCAGCAATCTGGACAGACGGAAGAAGTTTTAATAAAGCAATAAACCAAGTCGACTGTGACTGGCAATTATTTCGAAAAGGTAAAATATTTACAAGATAGTTTCAAATTTAAGGTGTAATTCAGTGTGAATATTTTTATTCTGGTCATGCGTCATCCGTCGGCCATACATTTTCTTGTTTTCGTACCACCTCAAAAGAATGTAGTCGAATAAAATTCATTGAATGGCTACTTGTTACGTTTGCATAAGCAAACACGGTGTTTGATGAAAATCCAAAATGGAAAGTTAAACGTTGCAATATTTGATGTATGTGTGTGTGTCTCCATATATATGATATATATATATTTGTGTATATTCATAGTATATTTTCAGAATGTAAACAATAAAGTTCACGACTTCAATCCTTGCTTAGCCTAAATGTGTTAAATCTTGTTTTAAATTTGCTTAAATAAACACCCGATAATTGCTTCTTTTCCTGTCCTATCTTTTGGTTTTTCTCCTTTGGTCTTTTGTCGCTATATCGGTGAAATATTCTGGACGTG
>JAUMGZ010210830.1:0-11972 GCA_032359645.1 Pododesmus macrochisma | reverse complement strand
TTACTTCTTTATAAATTATAACGTCACCTTTGCTGATGAGATCCGGGTTGTTCGAAAAACGTGTCCAGAGGATAACGTTTAAAAATTCTTGCTTTGACTACGCGCACAGTTTTAAATTTTGGCAAGACAATTTTGGATTGTTGTTGGAGTATGAATTTTGTACATCATAACCATTGTGAATTTTTGTCACTGTTTCCCCCTTGGCTCTGTAGCTTTGCTTTACTGAAGTCTTGTCTTTTTTAAGTACATTGTAATTTTCTCTATAGCGTCCATTCATGACGGCTGCTTCGAAGCAAGATCTGGGGTTCGCGACGGGGGTGTCTCACACGCTGTATTGGCTCTTTCCTCTTATCAATATCATATTTATCAGAGGCATGTTTCAGATTTCATGGTTGTATTATTTCAGTGTTGTTAAATATATTTTAAAGAATGTGCATATCAAATTGTGAATAGTTAGGGAAATATGTGAAGATTTACCATGTTTAACTTAGTCAATGCTTTCGCCTATTACGTATCAAGGGATACTAGCTTTCTAAAAAAAAACCATTCATCTCTTTCATGGGAACATTATTGGTAACTGTTTGATTATCTAAAAAGAAACGACGTACACCATCAAGGATATCGTCGTATGCGACTTGCTAACGGACGTATTTTGCACCATTTTGTGCGAAGTCCTTGTGCTTTAAAAGAAAAATGAATTTAGAATAGACAAATTATACATACACATATACTCAAGGAGCCAAAAGTAACGAGAGTGATTAAGCATTGATAATGGAAAGTGAACACAACAATATATAAAGATATCCGCAATTCATTTGAAACTGCAGCCACATTAGAACATTTTTGATATATTTCTGTGGATAATTATTTCGTACTATGAAATCTGTGTAAGCAGAATTATGATAGAATATAATTTGACATAATCGAAAGACTGTCTGACGGGATGTATGAAAAGTTATCAAGAACCAACTGTTAACCATACAAACAATTTAAACTGAGACATGCCACTAAACATGTAATAAAATGTCTTATCTTATAAGGGGTATCGCCGACACCTTCAATAATAGCTTTCCATACCGCTGTAACGTCTACAAGAACATATGGACAGGGAAACACCATACTGTATGCTGAGTCAGTTGACATTGGAAATGGTTATAACCCCGGTGATGGTATTTATACCGTTCCTGAATCTGGAATGTACGTGATCACTTGGACAACTATTTCGAACTTCCACGACTATATACAAACAGTTCTTAGTGTGAATGGTAACAAACGGGGATCTTCATTTACAGACTCGGATGAGATCAACGATATTCATTCCGCTACAGGGACAGTTTTACTTTCACTTCAGCAGGGAGATCGTGTTTCCATACGTGTGGGAGTTACTAAAAATGGAGTTGTCGTTGGTGACATTTATCACGCACATTCTTCATTTTCCGGCTGGAAGCTTTCTCAGTAGAACAAAGTCACCACGCCAGCTAAAGAATGTTTTTGCACACCATAATCAATAAGAATCGATCGAAGTGGGATAAAATCAATACACTCACATATAATATAACTTAACATTACGCATACAGCAATACACTTTATCGTAACACATCGGACGACCTGCACACCGGCCGAGGAGTGCCGAGTGTACAGTTGCTATGATTGAATTTACTTATAGCATTTATTATAAAAAAAATTATTTATGTTACAAAAGTCTTGTTTGGCATTGCAATTGACCATACACAAGAATTTCATTATGTTTATTAAATGTAATTAAAGCGTGCGTACGGTCTGAAAATTTCTGAAAGTTAAAGTCGGTCCGTCTTGACGATTGTTTTGATATCGATTTAATTACTTACATTCTGGTGCTTAATTGTTTGACGCAGATATTGTTTGTTTTTCAATGTCTCTTGTTTCTGTTGATTCCATTCATTCTGTGTATTAGACTATGTTGCCTTCAATTTGCTAATAATTTGAAAGTATGTTTATTATTCATGGCCTTTTTGACATGTGATTCGCATACAATTGTTTTTTACGACAATACTATATCATACGTTATATTGTTCGGCAGCTCCTGCATCGTTCGCTCATCAAGTCATGTTTTTATGTTTAGAATGTTTATTCACATTGTATATTACTTATTTCTATAACATTCGTTATATAGTAGTTAAATAACAAAAAGTTTTTTTTTCAGATTTCGATCCTGATTAAAAGTAAATTACATCCTCCCCCCCCCCTTACACTCGCAATTTTCAGAACTCTAATATATTTGTAGTAAAAGAACTTAAAAAATGTACTTTAAAGTGCTTTTTAAATTCCCGCTTAGTGAGCACGTTCATTCTAATGATGACTACTTTGATGAGGTTATTGTTTGTTAGTCAATAGCTTTTGTTCTACTTCTTCCTAGTTTAGTGGTACATGAAACCTCTTCGTCCTAACATGCATCCTTTGCGGAATATGAATGTGTTTAAAATTATTTTGATTATGACCTCTTAGGGATCTTGGAAGCTGTCCTGATACTACAAGTTTTACCTACTTAGTTATTTCACTCATCTCCTCAATGACCTGCACTTCCACTTTTAGATCAGACGTCATAGCAAGGTAAAACCAATTGGTTTTATATATAATGCACCGACATGGCGTTAGCAACATTATTTCACACTATTTAATGAGACATGAAGAATTCAATCAAGATTTAAATATGACCAAATGAATCGATTATTGATGTAAATTTCATGAAAAAACCTAGAACGGTAATTAAGTATATTTATAGAAATACTTAACCGAAACCACATTTTATACATGATCAAATGCATTTTAAAAACTAACAATATTTAAGACCATGTGAGCTTCGGTTCTTGTAGCTGATTTTTGAAACGTCAATTTACTAAAATTCAGAAGAAATAGGACCAACAGAACAAAGGATATTGAAAAGCGAACAATACTTTATAAAAACTATTTATCAGAATGAACTAGCAAACTGAGACGAGCCTTTAAAAGTAGTAGAGACGTACAAAGACGATCTTCTTAAGCCGTAAGTCCATAGACATGGAGTAACAAAAGGAAAACGTGGGGCGCACACAGAAAAAAGAACCAAATAACATTTATTAACTAATCACGAATTCTATATAAAAATAAAAAAACTAAAAGCGAAACCAGGTTGCAATATGGTAAGCGCTTCCTGCTACGCATCTGTCATCCGCCGCGATGCTTTTGTGTATGACAACTCTATCATCTGTGAAAATAGAAGCATATGTTACCATACAAATGACGTCAAACCAACTAAGTGAATACGAGGACCTCGCTCATGACCAAAGCTAAGCAACGAATCAAACTTACAACATAAAAACCCTCATTGTGGACGATACCGGCAAGATTACATATGTCTTAAATTATTCCTCAATTAGGCCTATATCTATGAACACAGTAATACATATAACATAAACTGTTCTTGTCAGCTAATGACACTAAACGTTTGTCATACTATGTCAGTAGGTTATCGTTATCGATGTCCTTCGGACAGTGCATAATTTGAAGTTCATACCATAGGCCATCTGTTTTCGCAATGGCTGTGACGTTTAAGTTTCTCCTTGTGATGGTAGGTTTAGTGGTAGAGTTAATTGCAGAGGATCCAAATTCTCAGCAATCTTTGGAAACTTTTATGAAATTTGCTACTCAGAGATTTGAAAATCTGGAACGTTTATTAAACGAAAAAGACACCAAGATAATGAAACTTGAATCTAAGTTTGAATCATATGTTAAAACCAAAGATATTGAGATAGCGAAACTCAAAGAAACTCTAGAAACATTTATGAAGCATGACAAACCAGAGTTGATTAAAGATATATCTATCCACGAAGACAAGCATTCGCAAAACGAGCTACCCCGAGAAGAAATTGGGTTACGCTACAACGTCCTGGGAAAATACAATGAAAGTCAAAAGGTCATAAACACAAGTATGTATGCTTATAAAAGTTGGAACTAAAGGTATTTCATATGCATTGTTAGTAAATTTTCATAATATTTTAAGATGTAGTTTAGTTGTTAGATCACACGTGTGACAGTAACGTATGCAACAGTGAAGACAATTTGCAAATGTGTACAAACTATTAACTCTTGAAACTAGTTTTTTTTATACATTGTTTATTTCATTGTTGATACAATATAAAGTTTCCAATAGACAATAGGAACACACGCCGCCCGATTGGCAGTAGCTTCAAACGCATCAGTTTTAAGGACTGTTATGACAGAATTTTTAGTCCCTTTTTCTTCCTCTTATAAATATCATATTTATCGGAGGCATGATTCAGGTTGCATTTTTGTATTGTAGTGCTGAATTATTTGATGCGGCTGTTTTTGTTGTCAATACTTTTGGTTCTGATGATTCAAACGTTCTTGCTTTTTAGACCTGCAGTTGTAAAATGATTGAAAGTAAAATCACAAATGCGCCTTTTTGTTTGTAACAAATAAAAGCTCTGAATGTACGTCCAAATACTCAAACCGAGATAAGGCCAGATTTGTACAAGATAAGCGGGAATATTTGACCTCAGATACCTTGTGTTCTGACTCTGTTAGATTTATGTGTTTCTAATTTAGAATATAAAAAGTACGGTTTGAAAATTGGGTAGCATGTTAATCACCTGATTTAGCTTCTAGTGTTAAAATAGAAAGGCGTGATTTTTTCTTTTTGAGTTTATAATGGTATTTTTGTTCTTTTTTTCTTCATGCGTCTCACCTTTTCTTTGTTGCCCATGTCTTGGTCTTTGAATATTGACTTGGTTTTTTGTATTCACTATTTTGAATGTTTTTGACATTAATAACTATTACGTTTACATACTAACTTCGCTGTACAGCTATAAACAGAGAACATAATGTCTCACCAATTATTAGTTATACGAACAAGACACAAAAATAAGAAATTTAAAGTTATACAAGGTTGTTTGTTTAATAAGGATTTAAGATTACCTCCAAAATCTTTCAATACCGGAGGAAAACCAGATGAACAGTGACATGAAAAAGAAAATTTAATTCTATTTAAATTTTTTCGTCACCTTTTGCTAATAAGGATTAGTTTTTCCGAAACACCTACCCAGAGAAATACGTTTAAATTTCCTATTTTGACTTCGAGCAAATTAAAAATTTTGGAAAACCAATTTGTATCATTATTAGGGTGTGGCTTTTGTACATCATAACCATCGTGATTTTTACCCCTTTCCCCTTTGCTTTGCAGCTTTGATTTACCGTTGTCTTGTTTATTCTTAGTTTATTTTCTCTTTAGCGTCCATTAATGACGGTTGTTTTGAAGCAAGATCTAGGGCTCGGGACGGGGGTGTCTCACAAGGAGTATTGACTCTTTCCTCTTATACATATAATATTTATTGGAGGCATGTTTCAGATTGCAAATTTTGTATTCTTGTTTAAAACGAAAAACCATAAAATGGGTGACACGTTTAATATATTTTATTTCAGGAGCATTATCAACAACAGGACCGCTAGTAGCTTTCTATGCTTCAATGTCCACAACAAGAACCTTTCCCAATGGAAATACTATAATATATGATCAGGATTCAGTAGACTCAGGAGGTGGTTATAACCCTGGAGATGGTATCTTTATCGTACCTGTAACTGGAATTTACGTCATCACCTGGACAACCATTCCCAATTACTTTGATTACATACAGACGCATTTAATGGTTAATGGAAACAAGAGGGGATCTTCCTATGCAGACTCGGATGAGATTCATGACATTCATCCAGTTACTGGAATTGTGGTGCTGTCGCTGAACCAAGGTGATCATGTGTTCATACGTGTAGGAGCCAACACGAAACATGGTGTTGTGTTAAGTGATGCTAACCACGGAACATCTTCCTTTTCTGGATGGATGCTTGCTACTTATGATTAAGAGTTAACGCATCGAACACGTTTATTTGTTGTCAATCATTTGTCAACGTCTCACGTTACTTCAAAAAGATGAAACTGTTATATAGATAGCATACAATAAAATTATATGACTTTAGCGTACACCTCAAATATAATATATTGTTATCTTTTTTATTCTATATTTACAGTACATATTCCATTTATTCAGTAATAAAAGGAAGAATTACCTCTGTCGACAATAGAAATCAAATGAAAAAATTTAACAGTATCATTTCATATCTGAAGACATCTCAATCAGAGGGACTAGCGACCTAGGAAAGGTCAACAATCATTATTGTTACAACCAGAATGTATCATTTGATTTGAAAGACACAGATTGCTATATATCCTCAAATTGTTCAAAACACGATCAGTAGAATCGTTCTAACAAACGACACTCGGCCGCATCAACCAAAACATCACCAGAATAAAAAATGAACAATTTCGCCAATCATCAATACTAATAATTCATGCAGACCGACTTAGGACGGCCATCATCCACACAAACAACCGTAGAAGTTAAAATGGGCGGTTACGATCTAACAAATACACTTCATAGTGATGCGGAGTACACCAAATATAAATTGTTTACATCAATAATGAATAGATAATGTCTGCCTAAGTGCAAATTATTACATATTTTCAAATTGTCAATTGGTAATACAAAAAATCGTCACAGCCCAGGTGTAGAATTCGGATAACGGTGGCTAAGATATGATCGGCTAACTTTAGACCATGATAATTAAGTACATAATTGGTTACACTACTGATGAAAGTTCAATATGTTCGCAAGTGTATAAAAGCAACAAAACACTCAACTGCACTACATAGTAACAACAGGACAAAAGTAGAGAAAGTGCTCCAGTTATAAGTCATTGGAAAGAGAAAAAAAATGGTTTACATAATTTCCTTTAAACAAATATGAGCTCAGTAATCAAAGACAAGATGCAAGTTAACTTACACACAGACGGAAGGATATTAAAGTGCCTTTTCGGTATATAGAGAAAGCTTCTAGAGCCCCTTTAACGAATCCTAATGGTATTGTTAGAAGGTTTGTAATAACAAAGTCTATGTCAGTAAGATGCTCTAAATCAAAATTGTTTCTTGAACAATATAGATGCCACATGATGGCAGTTGTGAAATATCTCCGTCCAGCAATGGACAATTTACAAATTGAAATAAAAGATAACATCAAAGACACACCCACATCTCGAGGTTTAGATGATGAAATAAACCAATGGTTAAATTAAAGGAAAATGACAAAATAATAGTATGAAGCAGGCAAGAGTACTTACACTTAATGTAGAACAAAATATTTAACTTTCCAAGAAATTGTCTTCAGTGCTTTGTTGTTCTGCTTTAACATTTGATCAATGTCTGCAATAACAATCAATAATTGATATATGAGAAACAAATTTAACAACAATATAATAAGTTCAAGTATTGACGGGAAGTACTCCCTTTTAAAGTACAATGTTCACTACTTGCCACATTAAGATGCTGAGTGTTTTGTCGTATCCGCGTACTTTAAATGATGTAAAATACCTTGACACATTAGTGATTTAAGTTCCCCTTTGGCTTTGTAGCTTTGATTTACCAAAGTCTTGTTTTATTCTCAATTAATGTTCTCTATAGCTTCCATTGATGACGACAACTTCGAAGCTAGGTCTGGACTTCGGGACAGGATTGTGTCACACCGAGTATTAGTTCTTTCCTCTTATCAATATCATATATATTGGAGGCATGCTTCAGATTGTATTTCTGTATTAAAAGAAACCTATCGAAATATATCAACTATATTAAACAATTAAGCCATCATTCCGCTAACGAAGTACAACCGGTATGAACAGTACATAACAATACATACACTAGTTTTCCGGATAAATAGCTTCTACTCTTTATTAGAAATTCTTTTGTAGTTTAATAATTAAATTTTGTTGTGGTTTCTGTGTGCGTCCCCGTTTCCTTTTTATTTGCCCATGTCAGAAAATTCAAAATAACAAGATGACTCACATCACACAACATATATATTTTTATATAACAATCTGCTACATAGATTGTGTATTTGAATTCATCAAATTTCTTTATCATATTAAGTCAATGCAATATACCCCAATCCCCCCTTTCTCTCTCTCTGTCTTTCTCTCTCTCTCTCTCTCTCTCTCCCTCTCTCTCTCTCCAAATCTTCAATCGACATATTTCTCATTTTCCACTTTTCCAATATCCTTTGTAAACATGTAACAACTTTATTATCGTTAAGATGTTTATTGACTATTAATGTGGGAGGTCGGTTGTTGAAAGGATTGACAGCGCCATGACATGTATTTGTTATATTTTCACTGGTATGTCTATTATTTAGACTTCTTGACGCATTCGGTAAGTAGAACTGTTGAAGTCTCATAAAACCGGTTTAACCACACCGCCTGGTTCGTCCTGGGTAAGCGCCCTAAGTCGGTCCGAACGGATAACTAGTCTTGCGGATTGTTCTGACGTCAATTTATTTCCTTTGATTTCTGGTGCTAAACTGTCCATATCTTTCTCTCTGATGATTACACCAATCCTGTTATTTAAACAAACTAGAACACTGACTCGTAATCAAGGGCACCCACGAAGTGTATACCATCGAATGGTTATTAATCTCAAGAGAACACCGGGGGCTGATCATATGTGTCAACAATGTTAGGAAAATCTGTCAAGAACGCTAGCAGTAGTACTTCGAACACAATTCATTAACGGAAAATTATGAATAGGCAGCAACTCCAATAAAAAGAGTCGAATAAAAAATGATTCGCAGTTGCACAACTACACAAGGTACATAGCATCCATACCAAGTTTCATAAATATTGGTCAAGAATACGAGGAGTAGTACTTAGACAAACTCAGAAGCAGAAAATCATAAATTTAGAATAACTACAACATTTTGTAAACAGAGGGAGGGGAGGGGAAGATGTATTCTTTTTCAGTTTATTACTTTTAGTTTTATTCTAAATATTTTAACACATGATATCACTTAACGAGGGAATGATTTTTATTCATTTTAGGGGCCCTGGTCAACATCAACAGCACATACAATGTTATAACACGTCCTATAGTCTTCTTTTGGAAATGAAAAGTAAACATTCCAGAAGCATATCTAAATAGCTTAAAACAAAGTTTCTGTAAAGTTTAAAATCAATGTTTAAAGACTGATTACGAAAACTGTTGTATAATAACACCCCTTACTAATTCTTTACAAAAATTGAAGGTTTATTAGAAGAAACAAAACTTAAGAGATACAAAAGGCACATCTGCACACCCTTAATAATATTTGGCTCCAATTTTGTGTACACTAGTTCCAGAGAATGATAAATGCTGATTACAAGAAATGGTCACAGACGGACGAACGGACGGAGTGCTTACTATAGGTCACATAAAAACCATATATTAAAAAAAAAAAAAAAAAGATAATTTGTGATATTTGTTAATTCTTAAAGTCTTTGTTTTAGACTGATTTCATCATATTTCATACCTGAAACCAAATTGTTTTACATAAGAGAAAGTAAAAGTAGATACGTCAGGTTTCATGTGAAAAACACCGCGACCTGTATAAGGTTTCAGTTCATCTGAAAACTTTTTATCACTGAACTCAACCCCCAATTCGTGTAGAATTCATTTCTAACACATTAAGAAGGTATAGAAACGCACCCTTTGATTTTACTATAAAGACTATGTCATACAAGAAAGCTTAGTTGCAACTTTTTGCAATAAAGTGTCATTTTGAACCGGTTGTTCTTCAGGAGTAATTCGTCAATAAAACTCAAAGCAAGAACCTTTTGATGATGGAAAATTACTTCCACATCTACACTATCCACACTAAGCAAGTTCAAGGGTTGACTTGCCATCGTACAGAGGTAAAAGGTGTATTATAATAATTTTAATTACACACAATGTAGTAGTAAGGGTTGCGGGTTGACGTGCCATCGTACAGAGGTAAAAGGTGTATTATAATAATTTTAATTACACACAATGTAGTAGTAAGGGTTGCGGGGTAAAGATTGATACTTAAGTTTCGTAGCAGAAGTACACACAACTCTATTCAAAATGTGATTGTAAATTTTTGTTTTTTTTGTTGAGATTTTTGTTTTTTTATATCTTGTATTTTTATCCATTACTCTTTGGGTGAGGGATTACCAGCCCTTTCATTTATCTGTTAACAATAACTATGTCAGACACATATTACTATAGACAACACGTAGTCTCGCATCAGATGAAACTAGCATGCTCCGTACTGAAGTTATAGACTATTAACATAAACATACATGAAGCTGTTTTTAAATTGAAATTTGAATAGCTGTTTTTAAATTGAAAATTGAATAATACTTGTTTATTCATTCAAAAAGTTTATATAGATATATCAAGATACATTTCTGAGTTTTTAAGGTATACGAGACAATTAAACAATGATATGAAATTCAAATACTGTATGCATTTTATTCTCTATGAACTGGTTCAATTATATTTGTAATTCAAAAACCCTTTAGAGGTCAGCGTAAATCACTGCAATGAAAGAAAAAAAACTGTAACAAAGATTTATACGTAAAGACCTCTGGTAAAGGCTACAGAAGATACTAAATATTGATAAAATTGATTCAAATTTTATGTTAATACTTACGATAGTGCACACGTTAATTTGCACACTGACAGCTTGTTGTAGAGACAGTCAGGTACATACATGTGTGAGTGTGGTATCTAAAATAATGCAACTTTTCACTTTGAATAATTACGTTTAATACACAATTAATTGAGTAATTTAATAACTTTAATCATATTTACTTATTATAACACCATAATTCTAATAACAATTTAAATTAAATATATCAACAAAACTAAAATGCGTAAATCATTAAGATATACAACGTACATCCCTCTTAATATTTTAGAATTAAAATCAATTAATTCCCTAAAAAAAATACAGCTTAAAAGAGATAGTTCAACAAATTTTTTGAGCAAAGTTGAGGAGGTCTAGAATATGTTCAGAAATCCGGGAATTGAAAGAATCTGAACGCCACCTAGTATGCAATAGCCGGTGAGATCTCTTGATTTTGCTAACCACTAACGTTAGCTTGGCTCTCCATTACGGCGGATACTGCCAGGATGTAGAAAAAACCCAAACGCCACCTTGTGTTATGCAAGGGCGTTATTAACCGTGAAACGGTCTATAACATCATACTTGAAACATCTTTTCAAAACTATAGAAGTTAATTGTTAAAATAACGTAACCAGTGTAAGATTTATGCTAATCAACAAACTGATTATCAATGAATAAAAGTTTCGAACAGGACTGTTATATGCAGTGTAGAAATGTCAGGGCCGTAACTTAGGTATCATAACAGCCGGGGCAAACCACGTGAATCTGAAGTATTCTTTAAAACAAAATATGCCATTAATATAATTATGATATTTAGCAAAATTCCTAGGTAGTTACGGCCATGAACGCACTTTTTGGGTAATATAGGCTGTTAGCTGTATAATAAAGGAAACATGATTTGTGATTGGTTGCAATGAAGTGAGAATTTGAAACACGGAACTACTTATGAGAAGCTTGACATGAAAATTCAAATAGGATACATCTTGTTCTATGAACCCATTTATTTGATCATATTGGCTTTTAGATGCATTATAAAGGTAATATGATTTGTGATTGGTTGTAAATGAAGTGTCAACTTGAAACACGGATCTTATGAGTAGTTCGACATTAAAACTCGAAGGCGATACATCTTTTTTGCCAGAAAATTACTACAAATATACTAAAACACTAGTGTAAGCTACAGTGACTGTAACAGCTAAAGTACCTGGGTAAGTATTGAAGTTATATAATTTGAATTACACACAACACAACATACAACATGTAGAAGTTATAAGGTGTTAGTTCTTGTAAAGTTTCGTAGCAGAGGTACTTACAATTTCCTATTTAGAGGTGATTCTTTTTTTTTGTTTCTTATAATATTTGACATTGTTGTCACATGGTGTTACATGCATTGCAAACAATGTTGTTGTACATTTGTAATGTAGTAAATGCAAAAAA
>JAUMGZ010210819.1:0-11972 GCA_032359645.1 Pododesmus macrochisma | reverse complement strand
ACTCTTCACATGTTATGCACGCGACAGCGCTCCCTGTAACCCGTTACTCTTCACATGTTATCCACGCGACAGCGCTCCCTGTAACCCGTTACTCTACACATGTTATCCACGCGACAGCGCTCCCTGTTACCCGTTACTTTTCACATGTTATCCACGCAACAGCGCTCCCTGTAACCCGCTACTCTACACATGTTATTCACGCGACAAAGCTCCCTTTAACTCGCTACTCTTCACATGTTATCCACGCAACAGCGCTCCCTGTAACCCGTTACTCTTCACATGTTATCTGTATACGTACATATTTAACATTATGTTTCCCTTTCTTCTGTTTTGTCTGGTTTATCTGTTAGAATATGACATAATTAAAAAACACCTATTTATAATGTGTGTAAAAGACATCCATATAACATATTTAGAGGTATGCAAACGTAACATTGGTAACGTGCACATGACATCAGATACGAGATGGATATCAGCTCTCTGGACAAAAGTGGTGAAAAAAATCTTTCAACAACAGTTTGTGTATTTGAACTTAGAGATTCTAGAGCATTTCAGCGTTTTAAAAGATCATTAGAATGCAAATATATTGATGTCAACTTTATGGAATTCGGTTAGCGCCATTTTAACCACGTTGTACGATGCATGTTACCAACACACACTGCATCGTTTATTATCGCCATCGTACAAGAGGTTACTATGGCGGATATGTCCTTAAGCGGGTTCCATACACTTGACATTTTACTCTGAGATTTCTTACATCGGTGATTTCACCCCATACACAGAGCAGAATAAGTTAAAGATGGATTTACTATCAATTTTTTTTTCTTTCCAAATCAAAATCTGAACAATGACGTGATTTCTTTGATATACAGATAGGCGGGATTTACTTGGATTCCAGCTTAGCATGCTTGAATTCCAGCCTAGCATACTTGCATGGATTCCAGCTAAGCAAACTTGGATTCCAGCCTAGCATACTTGGATTCCAGCTTAGCATACTTGGATTCCAGCTTAGCATACTTGGATTCCAGCTAAGCATACTTGGATTCCAGCTTAGCATACTTGGATTCCAGCTTAGCATACTTGGATTCCAGCTTAGCATACTTGGATTCCAGCTTAGCATACTTGAATTCCAGCTAAGCATACTTGGATTCCAGCTTAGCATACTTGGATTCCAGCTTAGCATACTGGGACTCCAGCTTAGCATACTTGGATTCCAGCTTAGCATACTTGGATTCCAGCTTAGCATATTTGGATTCCAGCTTAGCATACATGGATTCCAGCTTAGCATACTTGGATTCCAGCTTAGCATATTTTTGATCTGCGCGAAAACACAAAGGTAGGCTTAGAATTAAACGATTTACATAATATAAATCGTTCATAATACCATACAGCTTCTACGTACGGTTTTGTATTGAAGGTTTAAAGGCAATTTTATGTCAACATCTGAGTTAATTATTATATTTTAAACTTAAACGAAGATTATATCCATTACACCAGCATTTCGCGGTATTTTAAATCAATGCACTTCTACTGTAGGGATAATGGCGGGAATTGATCCACGGTACGCGATGGGTATTGTAAAATCAATTTACAGCTTAATAAATTCTTATTTAAACAATTTGTTCAATCGTTAATTACAACATGAAATATAACTGTTTTGTTGTACTTTAGATATGGGTATACAATGATAACCCTTCGTGTGTGATGGTGTGCCCACTTCCAACTTATATCTCTACACAGTGAATAATGAGTCAGTCAACAATTACAGAGGCTATTTACAATGGACACATGTAATATTTTGGCACCGTCATTATAACTAAACTAACCGTGTTGTCTTTACACACTCAAACGTGAAACGGGTACGTACTTTGGAAGTACGACTTTATCTATAACAAATGTATCGGGTGAGAAAACTTGTCACCTTCAAACTGAAACAAACACAAAACAAACACAACAGATACATAAATCATATTGACACACCAGAAACAACACTAAGTCAATAAGAACTTCCAAGTACACCTTTCATGAAACAAACCAGAAACACTACAACATTGTTTGTCACTTAGCTCCTCCAACCCACATTGATATCCCCTATATTATGACACTTAACCAGGGGCCGCGGTGGCCTCGTGGTTAAAGTTGCCGACTTGTAATCATAGCTCCTCCAACCCACATTGATATCCCCTATATTATGACACTTAACCAAATGTATTAAATACGTAGAGATCTATGTGATGTGCGCTAAATAAGAGATCTGTATTTGAATCCAACTGGACAAATAACTTGTGCAAGTTTTTTTTTCAGCTTTTCATTTCATATTTGCCAAGTTATTCACATTTTACAAACCTTTAACCTACTTTGGGTATAGGCGGACGGACGGACGGACGGACGAAAACACACTTAATTTCCTTAACATGTTGCAGTTGTAGCATCGAATGGGAATTTTCACTGTAGATGTGGAGACAATACTCATGGACCCGTTGAATCAGGAAGTGTCTGAAACAAACGACATTCTTGGGGAAATGGTGAATTAATAAGGCCTCTGTCCACAGTTTCATATCTTGTTCTACAGAGAGTACGTATTGGTATTTAGGATATGTATTATTTCTGTTGACTTTGATATTTTCTTAGTTTTGTATGTGCTTTGCTTGTTCTATTGGTGTTATATTAAAGTAACTTATATATGTTGTGATATGTAATTAAAAAATGTAAATAATTTCCATGTGGGATTGGTTTTATGAATACGACTGTTTGACAGTTGTCCAGGAAATGAGTCCTTCGGTACAGTAAAATACATATAAGGACATTTCAAATGTGCATGTTTTGGCGACCTAACCTTCGACAATATCATGCAAATAACCGAGTTTCACCAGCGCGCTGGCCCAGTGGTTAGGGCGCTCGCTTCGTGCTGGTAGACTGGTGCTAGGATCCACGGTCGTGGGATCGGATCCCGATCGGGTCAAAACCTAAGACTTTAAAATTGGGCAATCTTCTCGCTCCCTGCTAAGAACCCAGCATTACTGGGTAAGAGGACTTGTTGGCTCGGTGTCAGAATAATGTGACCGAGTGAAGTATCATGTCAATGTGTCTGCGGTGTGATATTTCAGTGAGACAACACTGTAAAGTCGCCATAAGTGCGCACTGTCGCAAGCACCGTCACAACATAACCTATACATGAGTTAAAGGGACGCTAAACCCCAATAAAACTAACAAACAAGATGACTGAGTTTACAATATAGGCTATCTTGTTTCAATATCAACATATTTACCCGTTTATGTCTCAAATTGTGCAGCAGACAATCCCGATTCAAAAAATGTATACGGGGCCGTACATATAGGGTATTTGTGGCATAAACAAAGCAACTAGGTACGAGAAGGGCTCAATGGACTGCAGCACACCTTAACTGTGGAGGGAGACCTGATCAAAGTTACCGACTCCTCAGATTCACCATGAAGCTTAATTAAAATAGAACTCAATGTGTAGACTTTATGAATCGTGTACAGACAGTATACATATCTTTGTGTTTACAAAACTGTAAGTTCGGTTTAAAATCGCGGACGTAGCCATCAGTCAACATCTATAGACAGCAAGGCACGTTGGATATAAAAATACCAAGTTTACTGTAAACACGACCCGATATAGAATTTAACAAACACTTCTAACCTAATATCAAGTACTCACAACGTTTACATTATCATTCAAAAGAGTGACCGTGATATGCCATATTTACTACCTCGGCGACAATTATACTACAAAGCCTCAAATTATACTCTCAACTAGCAGTACTTAACTTTTAAAACGCAGAAACAACTCATTTTAAACATGAGATGAATAATTTGCCTGACACATCACTGGCCTAAATTTTACGTACATTATTACTGTCAATAACGACAATGTTCACACTGACGACCACACAACAAACTTTGATGTGCGAGCAAAATTTCAAGACTTTAAAGTTAGGAAAAAGTCACAGATTTCAGCACAAACTTTACATTACGAAGAAGTGAAGTTTATAGCATTTCGTAGAAAGAACTATACGGCTTACAGTTCCCGTTCAAATTAGTTTTTTAGTAAATTCTAAAAAAACCCTCAAAATCCGAAACGAAGAGAAACAAACTATTGGATAAATAATACGAATTATTCAGAACATATCAATAAAACAAAACACGGTCAAACACGAACTAAGCTGGGCGAACAGTACTGAATCCAGAATGAAGATGTCCTACACAAATTACTGTAAAAAATATGGACAAATCGGGTACAACTTGGTCGGCAACCTGAAAATTGTATACAAATGGCCAAACTCATGATTTTCGTATTCAAACACTAACTGATCTGGTTAATGGTCGTATCAATTACAAAAAGTCGAAATGCAAATTTTGAAGTTTATTATTTGGTATGACACATGCTCACTTGCTCGTTGACTTTCGCTTGATACATTAAGGATTGTTTGGCTTGGAACCGCGATCAAAGTATATCCTTTTAAATTTCGGACAAAAACATAGGACTCAGCATTAACATTTTCAAGAGCCAAAAATGTATTAATCTTTTAATTTAATATTTTACGATTGTATTTTAGCAGGCATTACAAACAGAAGTAATTTATGTTGATAATTTATTACTCTATTTTAATCTGAACGTTCATGTGATATAAGTAAAGTAACGCCAGAAGGACTGTTGTCGACCACTGACACACAGACATAAATACACACACAGCCAATGACAACACAACATGGTATACAAAACACCGATCTTGTAGAATAAAGACGGATATTTTAAGTAGTGTCAGATTGGTCTATTATTTCTTAAACAATGGTGTAGCGAAGCATTTTACCATTTTAGTCTGAATCCAGATGTACGGTGTTAGAGTTTAATTCCTGCTATGTACAGTGTTGGAATTTAATTCCTTTGTTTAACTAAATGTAATAAATGTTATTATTGTGGTTTCCTTTATGACCACCGACATGTACACTCAAAACAGTAAATGCTAAACTATACCTAAACTATAAGCAAAAATAGATATACCCAATAGCTCACGATATATATAATATAAGCAAACATAGATATACCGTCCGACAGCTAACTATTAATATAATACAAGCAAACATAGATAAACCTGACAGCTAACTATTTATATTATATTAGCACAAATAGATATACCCAACAGCTAACTATTTCTATAATATAAGCAAAAATAGATATACCCAACAGCTCAATATTCATATAGCAAACACAAATATACCCAATAGCTAACTATTTCTATAATATAAGCAAAAATAGATATACCCAACAGCTCACTATTTCTATAATATAAGCAAAAATAGATATACCCAACAGCTCACTATTTCTATAGATAAAATAGATATACCCAACAGCTCACTATTTCTATAGATAAAATAGATATACCCAACAGCTCACTATTTCTGTAGATAAAATAGATATACCCAACAGCTCACTATTTCTATAGATAAAAGAGATATACCCAACAGCTCACTATTTCTATAGATAAAATAGATATACCCAACAACTCACTATTTCTAAAGATAAAATAGATATACCCAACAGCTCACTATTTCTAAAGATAAAATAGATATACCTAACAGCTCACTGTTTCTATAGATAAAAGAGATATACCCAACAGCTCACTATTTCTATAGATAAAAAAGGATATACACATCAGCTCACTATTTCTAAAGATATACCCAACAGCTCACTATTTCTATAGATAAAAAAGGATATACACAACAGCTCACTATTTCTAAAGATAAAAAAGATATACCTTACATCTAACAACGTTCATTGATCTTACCTCTGGGTGATGTTCATCGTTTTGTCCCCTAGTTTGCCTTCTCGTATTGACTCTGACCGAGGGTAGAAACCCCGGGGCTCGCCTCCTCCTGATATTCCTAACATCGAATCCATCGAATGCCACCACATTAGGTTTCGTACTTGGTCTTGCCTTGAATCGTTCATTAAAGTCCGAGTATGACCCCTGTGGTCGGATCTGTCGTCCAGGCGGCATGCTGGTATTAGTTACTGAATTTGGATTAACATCTAAGTAATCTACAGCCGGTACACTCTTGATGGCTAATGAATGGCCTTTAACTCGTCTTCCTGCTGCTGTCGTAGTTCCACCAACATCATTGGCCTCTAATGTTGTCCTCTGTGCGGTACCACTTTCGGTATTGCCAATGGGCGGTAACTTAATAACATGCGAGACTTGTGTTGTCGACATTGGGTACGTCAGTGTGTACGGAATATCTAATAACGGATTCCTTTAAAAACCGTACAAATCCTCTTTTGAAATGTTAAGTAAATTCCTTTTAAACACCAATGAGGCTTTGTCTTGTTTTGTTCGAGACGCGAACATAAGGTCATTTAAAACGATATATAGATGTAGACATGTTTTACAATCTCCGATCCGTAATTATATCCGAGTGGAATACTTGTCAAAGAACCAGCTTGGGTATATCACTGGGATCTATGTACAATAATTGACGGAGCAGCGTTTTGAACACTCCATTCAAGAGTTCTTTCTTACATATAAAACGTATCTCCGATATACAGATGATAGATATATTCCGTGACGTCTATATCATTGGTAAATTTTCAGATATTATTTACAGCTTGGCATTTCGATTCTTACAGTTTTTTTCAGCAAGAACTCTTGATAGAAACACATTCTGTGTGAATAAACTTTATATGACAACGCCTTTGTTTCTCGATCAGTTTAGCTGTTTCCATAAAACAATATTTATCTACAAATCAGCGACAGGACACAAAGCCAGGTAGGCAACTAGGCAGTTATATATTCCAATACACAAATATGTGTTTATGTGCATGGGAATAGATAGATATAAGATCCACGACCGGTGTCCTACGACAGGCGTCGATATCTACAGTCACCAAACATATACGTAACTTAACCACAGTTGCCTTTATAATTGAGTAATTCAATTTTACAATGATTAAAACCTCTTATTTACTTAGCAGATTAATAAGTTTTAACATTAATAAGTTTTAACATTGAGTCTCAGTGTGTTAGCATTAGTGTGTTCATAAACGCTGAACATTTAAATAAAAAGATTATATCTTCTCTATAGGTGTTCGATGTTATGGGTAGTACACAAAAAATCATTTGAATGCACATAACGTCCCGTTCTAAGGGAAAGTAATTGAAAGTTCTCTGTAAAAATGTTGTTCGCTTCCAATTTAAAATGTTGAGAAAGGTCGCTGGTTTATTCAAATTGGTCTTGACTATTATTGACAGCATTTAAACGCAATGCATTCATTCATATACAACACCGAGGCAAACTAAAAACTTGAACACATATTTTATTTACACAACACATCGATTATGCACTAAGTAAATATAGAACACACTCTAACAATTTCTTGTAAATCAAATTAGATTTTAATTGGAACAAGTGTATAGACTGTGAACAGGTGAGAAAATATATGATGTGTATCGTGTTACATGTACATTTTATCACATTTTCCCGGTATATAATTTATAATCTAAAGGAATACACCCGCCACTTATAATGTGTTGGCTAAGTCCAGTTTATCCAAATATCAAACATCCACCGATATGTCCGTCTCCAGAGATCTAACTTAGTCGTAAACTATAGGTATGAGGTATTTACACCAGGGTATATTACAGGTCACGCCAAGTAAATCAATAATATCTTAAAAGAATTAACAACATATCTACAATACCAAGAAGAAATGGCTAGGAAGTCAACAAATGAGTTCAAATTGCACTTTAGTTCAACTAACACACTTCCTTAGTATAAGTGAAAATTTTGGTGTAGATTTGGAAGGAGACTGCTGTGACTACTAGGACTGCTGTCAGAATAATGTGAATGGAGTGGAAACACATGTCAATACGTCTGTGGGGGATATAAATTAGTGGGGTAGCACTTCGAAGGTCGATAAGTGAAGCCATGTTATAAATAAATAGACGGAACAAATCACGGGTATAGATTATAGGCGATATCTTCTAGTGCAGTTTATAGGTGATCCCTTCTACAATCAAGTTATATAGACAAATAAATACGCGGGAACAAATCACGGTAACCGATTTTAGGTGATACCTTCTACAATCAAGTAATATAGACAAATAAATACGCGGGAATACAGTGTTTAATACAGAATCTTAATATTCCATAATGTGTCATTTATACTCAGTGTAATTTTATTCTGTTGAAGAATTTCTTCTTTTATGCTCCATATTTATTTAGCATTTAATATTCAGAAAGATATTGAAGATAAAGGTAAAGTAATTTTGGATTGATTATAATAAGCATTAGGTGAATTGTGCTACGTTTGGTATGTCATATAAGAATGTTTCGTTCAGAAAGCATTGGAATTTTTTTATACAGATAAACAACCATTATTTTTATATGAAATTCTTTCCACATTGGTTTAAATGGGATATTTATTGTTTAACGTAGAGGATAAAGAAGCGGGTTTTTTTGTTGTTGCTTTTTTGTGTTTTGTTGTTGTTGTTGTTGTTTTTGATATTATGAGATTTATTTACTTTAAATTTGAAAATCACTTTCAAAACGTAACTGTTTATATGTAATAACAAAATATGTGTGAAAATGTGTAAGTATACGTAAAGATTAAAGCAATATAACCTTATAACAGGGGCGTAACAAACGGATTTTCAATGTGTAAGCCCTTCCCCCTTCCCGTCGATGGGGGTCTGGGTCTCCCCAAGGAAAATTTTGTTTTTTAGAACGCCTGAGAGGCGTTCTCCCGTGTTCTGGCACAGATCTTTAAGTAACATAACTTAAAGATCTGTGGTTCTGGCGTCAGATTCAATGGCCCTCTTAAAGCAAAGAAATATCATTTCCCCCTATTATTTTACAAATATTTTGCTTATTTTGGGGTACGTAGGGATTGGTACTCATCTACGCAAATTCTGTTATGGAGTTCGGTAACATTTTTCCACAAAAAATGAACAATCTAAAAGCATGTGCATTTTTTTGTTGTTGGTCAAAATGATGTGTAAGCCCGGCTTTTTTGCTACATGGTTTGTTACGCGCCTGGTCTTAACCTAAATTTTTGTCGAATTATCGTATTTCTCGAGTATTATAGCATCTTGTGGTATTATCAGGGTTTTCGGTATTGCTATAGTTTATGATCTTTGTTTGGCCGTTCTTTCATGATTTGTGTTATCCAAAAGGAAAAGTTCTAACAACAGCACGATAATGACCACAGTCATGGGTCAGGGAAATCAGATCACAAAGATACATAAAGCCACGATATCAGATGATTGACCACGGGAAAGCAGTAATTACAATAAGTCCGGGATCTGTTCTATCAATGTCCACACGTTGTCCTTACGTTTATGGTGGTCACGAATGTTGAGATTTGGTAAACATGACACAAAACAGCCATGTACTAAAACATTTACATGACCAGACACCGATCAAGTTAGAATAATCAATGTAAAAAAGGCGCTTACATGTAAATTAAACCCTGGTGGACATGCTAGAGACTTGCCTAAATCCACTTACCGACATATTGGTTGTGCATTTATATGCTGTTTGTGGAAGTAAACTGCGTTCAATGTAGAACTACAAACCTTCTGTGATATTAAATCACTGCTGTAAGGAATTAATAGAACTGGAATGAGGAATATGTTGCCGTCATAAGCTGGTCTTGAGCACTACGTTAAATCCAGGAACAGGTTTAAGAATCGTTAAGAAGAGAAATAAGCTTTATTGTGTTATGTATTACAACGATAAACCCGAAACGTACTAACCATTTGTCATGAATAATAAGAAAAGAATTGCTTTCGCCGTTAAATAAGGATTGATTTGGTCAAGCTATAAATTCCTATAAAGCTTTATGGTGCGCGTTTAGGTGCGTTCTTTGTTGTTTTGTTGAGTTATTTACAGGTACATGTAAATGTGTGGTATGAACACTGTCTCAATTATGATCTTATTTCAATATTCTAATCGTGGGCATGCCCATGGGGTACAGTCAGAACACCAGTTCCTTATATTATTCAGGTCTTATGTATATATAATCGTTATTAATTTTGCTAAAAGTTTAATACTTGCTGAAATCACTTAAATTTAAATAAAATATATTAACCAAATAATGTAAACACTTATTAAGTCGATATAAACCCAATAATGTAGAAACTAATTAAGTCGATATTAACCCAATAATGTAAAAACTTATTAAGTCGATATTAACCAAATAATGTAAAAACTTATTAAGTCGATATTAACCAAATAATGTAAAAACTAATTAAGTCGATAATCGATGTTAACCCAATTATGTAAAAACTAATTAAGTCGATAATCGATGTTAACCCAATTATGTAAAAACTAATTAAGTCGATACATTCTCTAAATCAATATCAAATACTGACACATGTTTCCTTTTAAAGACCACTGACAAACAGATTTTCTAATGACACAATTCTAACTATATATATAGAGCAGAATACGTATAAGTGAACAACACATGTAAAATAGCGAAGCATTGACTGGAAGCTGTATTCATATACATGTATCTATCATTACATTCTTGTTGCTTTCTTGGATTTTTTTTAGGGGGTGTTTTTATTTTAATCCGTGTCAGTTTATATCGCTACATAACGTTGTAGAGAGTATACATGTATCACTTATCGTCTACTGTTGGCAGGTGAAGCTTAACTTCTGTTGTAGTTTTTAAAGTGCATTTAATTAAATTGGAGCACCAGAGATGCACTATCTAATTAGAGAGCGTGTAGTGTGTGGGATTAGAACTAAATCCCAGTCACTTCTGTTGGAAATTTAATCAATTACATGTACCCTGTATATAGTTACATTCATCCCGTATAATGTGTTGACACTTAGTGGCGGTCTGTTGTAGAACAGCATTTAGCAAACTCGTGTCTACTGTAAAGTCGGCTATTTTTTTGCATTAAAAAAGTTCACCCTGATTAACTTAAATGTTGTTTGTGGAGGAAGGTTATTGCTAAATAATGTGTTTACGACAGAAACTTTCTCCAGATAAAGTGACCAATGAAATACGTGTATATCTGCATGATGGTGGAAATAAAGAAGTGGTTCAATGGATAACAATAATTGTTATTATTGTTACTGTTTATCTTAACACTTATTAATACTCATCAATATAATGTATGATATAAAGACGACTTTTCTTCACATTAGCCAAGTAAAGACAGTTCATCTATCAATATATTCCCTATAAACCACTACCCAGTACTATCCCTCAATTCATCAGAGAGACTCCAACAAGTTTTAAAATAAGTCACAATAACTAACAAACTTAACTATATAATTAAAGTCGTCTAACGTTCTGTCTTTGTTGACATTTTTTTTTAAAGCGATCAACCGTCACCATTCCGGAACTGGGAACGTTTATTAACAGTCCCAAATGGTAATTTGAATTGCCCAATGCCAATATAGCGCCAAGGTTTCTGGTGTTTTGTGACCTCTGCCCAGGTGGAAAAAAAATAAGGAAAATATTAGATGCATCAAAAAGATGAGATGTGCGTCTCGAGGTCAATCATGGACGTCTTGTCATAAAACTGTTGTCGGTGTTGCTGATCAAGTTTGGTGATTGTTGTGTTATACGAGGAAGTGGATTGGAAAACAGATTTGTTTAAAGGCACATATATACTCACCTTTTATTTAGAATTTAACATAAAACAGAACATACAAATATGGTATATACAGAAAAGGGAATATATACGACGAAGGTGCGATAACGCAACAAAATATACACGGAAACGCAAACACTAGAAAGTCGAAAACTACTAGTTACGAGAAAATCAAGTTTCATTTTTGACAGAGCGCCAGTATGTACGTTTCCGTTGCGATTTTGCTCATAATTTGTCGTAACTTCTAGTGTGCGACTTTCTTGTTTTTAGGTCACCTGAACTATGTTCATGGTGACCTATTGCCATA
The DNA here is from genome assembly GCA_032359645.1 of Pododesmus macrochisma. Taxonomy (NCBI): domain Eukaryota; kingdom Metazoa; phylum Mollusca; class Bivalvia; order Pectinida; family Anomiidae; genus Pododesmus; species Pododesmus macrochisma. The sequence continues at coordinate 32 of JAUMGZ010210819.1, read as the reverse complement.
GCCTTTTGTCCGTCGTCGTCCGTCGTCCGTCG
>JAUMGZ010210808.1:0-11972 GCA_032359645.1 Pododesmus macrochisma | reverse complement strand
GATGTCGTTTGAAGGCATACTGTCAAATTTACCCCTTTTGGCCCCGCCCACCTGTCCCCTGGGGGGTCAGGTCCTTCTTTGTACAATCTTGAATCCCCTTCCCCTAAGAATGCTTCCAGCCAGATTTGGTTGATATCTGCTCAATGGTCGCAGAGGAGAAATGAGTTGAAAGGAATGTTAAACCAAAATAATAATACAAAAGTTAACACTAGTTAAACTTGGTAATGTTCTTTCAAATGAAAACTGAAAATGTATAGTGTTAACTATCATGACAACAATCACCGGAAATAAGGTCAGTAATGAAAAATGTCAATATTCTATATATTATATGTTTTCATATCTTTTATTGAAACAGTGTACTTCTCATACAAAGAGTATTAAGTATATAAAGTTACACTGCACCATGGCCAGTGCACCAATTATAACCAATTATAACCAATTATAACCAATATACATGTACATTTTAAATAAACAGATGATTTGTAAAGTGCGTTCATGTAAAAACATAATGTGTCAGAAGCATCTATTGGTACGTATATATAGGCCAATGTGAATGGCATGTGTACTTATAGAATGTAATTCCATTATCTACATCAAATAAAATCTTTACAGTTCTGAATAAATAATAGACATGAAAGTTAAGAGTAAAGGCAATTATATTTACTTTCAATAGAAAAGTGGCAACAGCTGAAAATTAAGAATATTTTTTAAAATAAAATGGAAGTGTTGTTTGTCAACCTCGTCATTTTGAAACCTTTTAATCTTGAAAAGTTTTTACTGATATTTCAAAATGATTGCAGGGCAGTGATTTTGAACATTTTGTTACAGCTATTTCCTATGATCCAAGCAAGCTAAGGTAAAAGTACTTAATATACATATCTAATGTTTGCACAAATGTTTTATTGTGCACCACCTCCACTCGCATGAAAATTTAGGGTGATAAGAAAAATATGTAGAGGTCTGCAATGCCTGCTGACCATCTTGAAAATGATGTTACTACATCATCTTCACTAGCACAGGACAATTAGTTCCGGAAATCTACGAATTGTTTGGAAAACAAATTAGAGGTTACAACTGGCTGATGTGTTGACACTGTCGTCAAACAATTTGGCAGCTGTATTGATGTGGAAATCGACCGATTTTAAGTGTGAAAGATGCACAAAATACGAAGCTTACTACGAAAGTAGCAATTAAGTGTTGGACAGAATATTTGTTGGAGACAATAGGATTTCGATAAATAAGCCTACAACGCAGAGCAAATGGCACTTTTTCCTGACTTCTTTCTTTGATGGCCTAGGAAAGATTTTTCTGCCATAAATTGAATGGATGAAATTTACACTAAAGCCTTTTTTGTTTTGTTTCGGTATGATCAAAAGATGATGCCATCTCCGTATGTTAACACCCAGAATATGTCGCCATCGGAAAAGATTTGTCTCTTTACACTTCGGAGACAATCCTTTTTCTTCAGACGACAATTCTGGGTGTTCACATAATGAGAGGGCAATAATAGTTTATTATCTTTGCATATTCCAGGTAATATTTGTTACCTGTAAAACATTTTACAGAAATTATACAAACAAAATCTACCCTTGTTCTGATTTCATATTTATTATGCCTTTTATGAAGCTTTTTGAATAAAACTGTTTCAAATACACTAAAACCTGTTCCAATAGTTTACCATAAATAACATGACATGTTAACCAACTTAAAATCATCTATCTTGTTGTCATCTGAATAAGGAACAATAAATATAAATATTGCAATATACATTTCAGGCCGTACATAATTAATTACTTGTTTCGCAGTCCAAATCCTCTTCATTTTGACAAACGAGCGAGGTATTTTTCTTTTTGACAGATAAACTTTGAAATGTGATCTTATTTCGAAGTCATTATGCATGGCTTCAGTCATATACAGTAATAGTTGCATGTTATGCTATTTGATTTAATACTTGAAGGAATTTTAATACTACCAAATTTTCAGATATTTGAATACTTGTTCTCTTTACCTATATTTATGAATAAAACAGGCAAATTTGTGGAATTTATGTCCCCCGCTAGATGAACATATTAAAAGAAGAAAAACTTATCGCATGGAGTTTCAAATTAAACAAGAATCTTGTCATAATGAACTTGCCCGTCAAATTTTGTTGAAATCAGAACCAATTTTAAAACTGTTAGAGCACGGAAACCTCACTGTTGCGTATAAATATGCACACATTGCATTAGTCTTTGATCTTGGTCTGAGTCTTGTCGTTGTATACTTGTATACCATATATTTGGCTGATAACAGTTAGAGCACAGAAACGGATAAACCAATGAGAATTTAGTAACCTCATTAAAATTCATAAATATGCAGGCATCACATTGGCCTTCAAACTGACAGCCTGAGTCTTATCATTATTTACTTGAACAATAAATTTGATTGAAATCGGACCAATGTTAGAGTACAGAAACCAAAGTATGACAGATGGACAGACGGAGGGACACACCCAAATTATTATTCTCCCATTTTATTGAAAAGCGGGGGACAATAAAGACAAAGTTTGTTATTTAAAACATTAAGAAAGTAGAGGGGTTGAAAATACCAGATGAGAGATAACCTGAGAAACACATATTCAATTTTTTTTTTGCTCGAAGTACAATCACCACAAGAAATAAATAGACAAAACAAAACGAGTTATATTTAACAATGAAAAATTTACATACAGTGTTCATACTTAATAAATAATACAACAATTTAAACAATGCTTTAGCTATTTACAGAAATGAAGATATGAAAAAAAGAAATTGAATCACTTTTGTTCAATTACTAATGTACCAAGAGCAATACTGCAATCAAAGATTATAGTTGTTACAGAAACGATGCAATTGGAAAATGGTTAACCACTTGCGCCTTTTCATCATACTTAGGAAAAACACCTTGGATATATGGCGCATTCATGGCGCATTAATATTGAATAGTACAAATTTAAATATGTCCTGGCTGTTCTGCCTCCCTGTACTAATCGCTATAACATACCATACAGTTTGACGTAGCAGTGCTGAAAATTTTCTATATTTTGTCTACAATTAGTTGTTTTGAGCTGTATATAACATTTTTTAACGGCCTCACATAAACAGCATACCGTTCCGTTTTGTACAACATTCGTGGCAATCACCATAGATACAAATGGAAACTTGCGCAGTACCTCCGATGTGTTTTCCCCAAGCATGACGGAAAGGTCCAAGTGGTTTTCTGATTGAGATATGATGCATTATTAAGTTATGAACTTACTATAAATGTTAAGTGTTTAAAGAAACAAATATTTTGTATGGAATAACCTAATACAGATTGAAAGAAGTCTGTTTGAGTTATGTTTGTTTTGCGTAAAAAGGAAAAATGTTCAACCATATTGTAGTCTATGATTTTATATGTGTTCAAAAGTCATGAAAAATGTTTATCAAAAATAAATTTTCTTAATGATGATTCAACCAATTAAATAAAAAAGATATTTTGTAATATGATAAAAAAAATTATGTCATGTTTGGTTTTACAGTAAGGGCTGTTCAGAATTTACCACATGGGAGGGGTGGGAGGCACTTTTTAGAGGCCCACCAACCACCAAATAATTAAACTAATTAATGTAAGGAATTATAGGCAGATCTGGATTGAACCCCTCCACCCATAATATTTTAATACAGGTGCCTCCCACCCCTCCCATATGGTTATAATTGTGGAACAGCCCTAACCAAATATTGTAATTTATTGAAGAAACAAATTGAAAATTAAAAACACTTATTGTAAGACGAAAAATTAACACATTTATACAAAGTAATTTTTCAAGAATATTTAAACATTTATTGCCATGAGAAAGATTAACATGCTTTTAGCATTCAAGAAAGCTCACTCATTCACTGTGTCAAAGATTTATTTGGAAATGATACAAACTGCCCATATACCGGTAAATAAAGTTAAGTAACAAAATAACAAAAGGTCAACAACTTTAATAACGTCCAACGTGATAGATCAACAGTGAGAAAATACCTTGCAACAATATGTAACAAAGATTATACACTGAAGTAACAAAGTTTAATGTCACTATGCTACTGTCCAGTTGTACTGACCACCCTCAAAAAGGCATATACATTTTTGCAGTTGAAATTACAGTTCTAACACAGACAATGTGATGAACAGGGGGTAAATTTTAAACTCAATATAAATTTGATTAAGACTACTGTTTATATGTGTAGATGTATAAATGAAATCAATGTAATAAAATGATACATCTTAATTCCAACACTGATATGTCATAAAATAAAACATTTGACCTGAACCATACTGCCGTGTGGCTTAAACTATACACATTTAAATAACTCGTAAGACTTCCTTCATTTAAATAATTATACAGCACCATCTCTTTTGAACCACAGATATTAAATTAATTCATAAGAATGCCTTCATTTACATAATTCATTCTACTGCATCATCCCTTCAAAACCACACATATTTAAATAATTCATACGACCTCCTTCATTTACATTATTCATTCAACAGAACCATCTCTTCTGAACTACAGACATATACACTTTATATAAGATTTTAAACATTACTTCTTTATCATCGTTACTAAACCACTTATATTTACATAATTTATTCGTAAGACATAATTTAGACAAATTATTTAAATTTCTATAGTTCATACATAATAAGTATTCAATCCTATACACTGTTCATAAAAACAAGTTCTATCAGTGCACATGCACTAGTTTGGGCTTGTCAACAAAAGCAGATCCGTATATGTAAATGGTTGCCAAGGCGATTAGACTTGAACTTCCCCAAAACAGCACGTACATGAACTGTTCTGTCATATCCTCTGTAAGATAAACATTAATGTGTAAATATGTTACTCCAATGAAGTATTGCACAAAAACAAACAACAGATAATCATTTAGAAAGGTTACATAAAGATCTCCCTTTAATTGCTTTGTACATAATTTATAGTTCTCTATAAGTTCTAAATCAAACTGAACTATACTTAATCAAAAAGGACTACATGTACAGTGCAACCTGCTCTAGTGACCACCTCTATAAAGAGACCATCTGTACATAAAGACCACTTAAACCAGGTCCCTTGAAGTCTACTTACAGTGCAACCTGCTCTAGCGACCACCTCTATCAAGAGACCATCTGTACATAAAGACCACTAAAATCAGGTCCCTTGAAGTCTAATTACAGTGCAACCTTCTCTAGTGACCACCTCTATCAAGAGACCATCTGTACATAAAGACCATTACAATCAGGTCCCTTGAAGGCTAATTACTGTGCAACCTGCTCTAGTGACAACCTCTATAAAGAGACCATCTGTACATAAAAACCACTAAAATCAGGTCCCATGAAGTCTAATTACATATTTTTACCCGCATATAAAGACCACCTCTATATAAAGACTATTTTTTCTGGTCTTTTGGGTGGTCTTTATAGACAGGTTTGAATGTATATTATAATGCAAATGCCCAAGTTGGTCACAAAGTTCCAGAAAACAAGTAAAGAATATAACTACAAGTAATCACATCACAACAGTTCTTAACTCCTAGAATACAGATAGAAACCCCCTAGTACAGATTCACATGTACATGTGAGCAAGGTGTTTATATTCTGGAACATTCAACAACAGTAAGGGTGGCTAGAACATACAACAATTTACTCAAATAATTGTATATACAAATGTACTGACCAAAAAATATATAGCTAATAAGAAACTGTTTACAATACAAAGATTCTACCTTGACCTTCAATCTACAACAACACATGAAACAAAATACCATAGGATCTCTTCTTAACAGGATACCAACATACAAACATTGGATAGAATCTCACCAATGGAACTAAAAATAATGACAGACATGGGTTAGGTATGGTTTAAATTCAATCTATTGGCACCACGTTTTGGATTAATGATATTGGATGAAAAGAAAGCAGGCTAACAACAACACAGTAGACACCACCTTATTTTAGGTCAGGATATAAAAATCTTGACAATACAATACAATAACTTAATATTCATAAACTGTTATTACAGCCACAGTGATAACTTACCATCAGGCATTAATATACATATCACACTCATGGCCATTGCTATTACAAATATCACAGGTATCTAGAGAATAAAGAAGATAAAACTGATTTATAATAAGGTAAGATTATAGAATATGTAATACAAGACTTACCGGAAAACCTAAAGTATAGCCTGGGTTAATAATTGCTTCAAGGTTGGAAATGCTGTAAAACTTAAAACAAAAACAACCCGCTTTTCCATAAATTTTGAGCTAATCCTTTCAAGTGAGTTTTTTTATCCCTCTAAATTTGAGAAAAAAACATCAGCAACTTTGAACTGCATCCATATCAAGATGTTTTGAGATTTTATTTACATACTATAAGATGTAAAATTGATGACGCTTGGGTTTGCAGACATTCCAAAGCATATCTTATTGGTGGGAACAGCCATAATAACTCTTTGTCATACATTTTAATTATATTTGCAACTAGTGAAATTAGCATTAAGGATTAAGTTGGAATAAAAATTGACATTTAACACAATCAATAAATTTTTTTAACTCTAGAAATGGTTAATAAGTTAGGGAGAAAGGTTTTAACTCCAGTACAGAAATCTGGACCCTATTAAACAGAGCTTGAAGTACCTTATGATCAATCGAATTACGGAAACGTGTATTTATAAATAAAAATCTATCTTGGATAACCTAAACCATAGTTGATGCATTCAGAGTATGGATGAACAATAAGTATAAATGTATGATGCCAAGTTGTATGTACACTGAAATCTATTAATTTTAGACAGATTTCAACATTTTTTGAATACCTAAATCAAGGTAATTAAAATATGCATTACTAGTTAGAGCAGGCTTTTGTTTCGCCAGTTTGTTAGTTAAGACATGTGTTTAGATGTGTGTGGCAATAAGGTGATGAGGCACCATACAGGAAGAAAAATCGTCATTAAATCGGTGTAGTTAAGAAGAAAACGTTTGAAACCAGACATTTTTTAAAAATTCATACGCCCATAAAATGAAAAAGGAAAACAAGTGACACATACAAATAAAAAAACAATTGAATCACTGGAAGTGATGGATGCTCCCAGTAATAGGCTTGACTTAGGGAGTTATGTTTTGTCAATACAGGTAAATCTTTCAGTTGGAAATAAGTTTCTACCAATTAGAGGCAGAGGCTACTGGTATAACTATATTATTAGTATGGCAATGTTTTCTTCAAAACACCTGCCCTTGTGCTAGGGGGTAAAAAAAATCCCCATCATAGACAATTTCATGGCAGAAAAAAGAAAACGTTTAATATAAAAGGGCAATAACTCTGTTTGTGACATGTCACCTATTAAATATCCTAAACACATTTTTGAACTTAAAGTCATAATTTTTTTTTAAAATAGTTTAAGAGTTATGCTCTGGATAAGCTTATGTGATAGAAAGACAAAGTTTTTCTTTTAAAGGGTAGATAATTTTGGGTATAGTAGACCAAGAATTATAGTTCTTAGGCACCACACATTATCTTGATAAGTTTATTATTTGTACCAAATTTCATAAAAATATTTAAAATAGTTTAAGAGCTTTGCTCCAGATAAGCACTTGTGATAGATTATCTAATTTTTTCTTTTAATAGGAAGATAATTCTGCAAAGAGCTATGGTTCATGTGCACTGCACACCGTCTCATAGTGCTCATCATTTGTACCAAATGTCACAAAAATGTTTTACACATTTTAAGAGTTATGCTCCGGACAAGCATTTGTGACAAACTGACTAAGTTTTTCTTTTAAAGGGGAGATAACTCTGGGTATAGTTGACCAATAGTTGTAGTTCTTGTGCACTGCACACTGTCTCATAGTACTTATCATTTGTACCCAATGTAATGAAAAATATGTCAAATGGTTTAGAGCTATGCTCTGGACAAAGGGTGAACTGACGGGATGGACGGAAGAATGGACAAAGCAACAACTATATGCTCCCCTGAAAGTTTTCGGTAAATAATATAACATACACAACTCTATGATTTAGGGAGTCAATAATGATGTCAATAAATTTTTCACAAGTGAACTTGACATATTATTATCCCTGTACAATGCAAATAATATACTTTAACATCGACGTTATATTGGATATCTGACAGATACTTGTTTGTTTGTTTGTATAAGGGCTTATTGTCCGATCAACAGCTAAGGTCATTTACGGACGTGCCAGTTTTATTGGTGGAGGAAACCGGAGTACCCGGAGTAAACCACCGACCTACGGCAAGTCACTGGCAACTTTCTCACACTAGCACGCCCCGGACGGGGATCGATCTAGGAGGTGAAAGGCTTATGATTACAAGTCGGCGACTGTAACCACTAGGCCACCGCGGCCCCTGTCTTCTTGAAGGAGTACTTGGACAACGTATTTCGTGAAAATATTCAAGGTGGTCACCTTTGCCTAAATTAAAATATTTTTTGTACCTAAGATGTTTGCATGCAAGTGTCTAAGTACAATCGAGTGTAATGGTGACAATTCTGTGTTTCTGCAACTAGAAGTCGGTCGTAAGGTGTCATTTTATCTAAGTACAATCGAGTGTAATGGTGACAATTCTGTGTTTCTGCAACTAGAAGTCGGTCGTAAAGTGTCATTTTATGGAGGTTCCTATACCATGTCCCTTATACTTTTGAGGAGATGCGTTAACACAATATGATGTCTAACAGGCTGGTAAAACCATTCAGTTGAGAAAATACTCGTCTCGGAGTCCGGGTAAATCAGGTCGAAACAATTTAAAAATAGAAACTAGCGGACTTTGATGCTCATCTGAAATTTATTTTCAAAGATATTTGGACTAAATGTGAAACAACTATTTAGACATACTTTGGATTTTTTTTTCGAAATCGAGTTTGCATTATCCCATTAATGTTGAAATATCTACCACTATTAAGGATATGCGTTAACAAGAAAGTTCGTGGACGAATAACAACCAACTGTTATCATATTAAGTTTTGTATGTCAAGAAAAAGTCTACAAATCTGCTTTTGTCTTTTGTCACAATATCGGTGAAAGATTCTGGAACTGACGTTAAGCCCTGATTAAACATACAAACAAACAAATAAAGCTATGCTGTTTTTGAGAGACTTGGTTTTTTTTATCAATGTAAGACATGTTATGTCAAAACAATTTATTGAAGAAAAAAATAATTTTTAAGCATACTTACCGCAGTCATCAGAATCGGGTATTAGAGCTGGCCAATTACAGTTGTTGATTGTTTTATCAAACAGTGTCGGTGCTTGACAACAATATCTGTATCCGTGGTTGTTATGGCTGCATTGGTAATAACATGCCTTGTCGCAATCATCAGGTAAGAACTGCCCAAAAGGGCACGATGTCGGAGCAGCTGATTAAAACAAAAGTAATATTTACAAATACAATTAAACTGAAAGATGCTAACTGTTAACCGTAGAATACACTAATTGCGAACTTAAGGTAATGGTAAATCAGTCGTTATGTACAATTGGAATTATCTTTTTCATCTAGTAAACGTTTTACCCTTAGCACGCTTTGTACACTTGGCACTGTCTGATACCATTTGTCTATTTACAATGACCTTGAGAAACTGCATGTATTAGCTTTGCTAAATGCATTTCGTATCTAACGTCAACGACAAAGATATTGCAAACTTTTTTAATTGTCCTAACACGCAAGCACGCACAGACACACACTGCAAAGAAATAAGTCTTTAATTATTTTGATTTGAATAAGTGTTATGTTTAACCTGTAAATAGTAATGTTAAACGAAAAATAAAAATACGCTTCAGAAATCAAGGTTAACCTTATAGGTTTTGGAACAAGACGCGCATGTTGCATCAACAACATTTACAAAAATGAATCCTTAATCGTCACAAATATTTTACCCATTTTATCAATAGTATCAACACGAACTGTAGTCAACCATGGATATCTTTCAGCTTTCAAAATAACCTTTTCCTTGAAATGTTTAATGATAAACAAATATAATTTCTAACAAACAACTACTCCGATACACAAACATAGTCGCTGAACGGTGTTTAGGGACCAAGAGTATACACGACATAACTATTAACTCACCACATGACCCAGGTGATGTCTTGGTCGTTGGTTTTTGCGTGGTAGGAGCTTGGGTTGTCGGTTTTTGCGTGGTAGGAGCTTGGGTTGTCGGTTTTGTTGTGGTAGGTGCTTGTGTTGTTGGTGTTTGCGTTACAGGTGCTTTTGTTGTCGGTTTTTGCGTGGTGGGTGCTTGGGTTGTAGGTTTTTGTGTGGTAGGTGCTTCTGTTGTTGGTTTTTGTGTGGTAGGCGTCATTGGTGTTGTAGTATCCACAGACAGAGATTGGGTGGATGATGTGCCTGACAAACCACGTTTAAGTTCGTTTAGCAGTGGATAATGGCCATCACCACACATGTTCGTAACATCGTCCAAATCAAGCGCCCATACCATACCACCTCCCAGTGAATTAGCTTTGATGTATTCAGCCTTAAAAAATAAATTTCAGAAAAAAATCAACTTGGAAAATTGAACTCAATATAAATAATTCCGTAATTCATTTATCATAAAAGTTACGAAAAAATGATTCCAGTGAAACCACAACCCAAAACACCTACAATAGGACTGGAAAATATCAAACCGTGTAGGACATAAACTGGTACATCTTTACTATCCAGCGTCCGTTGATTACCACTATATTAATACAGATATAACTATCATTACCTTTTTTCCAATACTTTGTACATCATCGTATCCTACCCACTGGTTACCCTTGTAAGCATATGGTACTTTATGTGGTTCGCTCCATACCCTTTTCCATCCACTTTTAATGTTTTTGCAAATCTAATAAAAGAAAGAAACAATCACATGTGATTCACTCTGTCTACAGTGCACATAGTGAGTTTTAAGGTGTGTGTTATAATACAGGTGTTCAACTCTTTTAAGCACAACTTACAACACGTTCGAGTTTGAAAAATTGACTATTCACAATCAATTCTTCTCTTGCGTCTATTAATGACAGCAGCTTCGAGCAAGATCTGGGGTTCGGGACGGGTTGTCTTACACAGAGTTTTGGCTCCTTCGTCTTATAAATATCATATCTATCGGAGGCATGATTCAGATAGCATTTGTGTACTATTAGCACACGCGCCATTAATTACTAGTAGAGATCACGAAGTTGTTTTATATTTTACATAGGAGATGATGCTTTTTTTATTCATTTCAACTACCTCAAAGTAGGCCATAAATCCTTTTTCCTGTGTGTACTGTCCAGCAGTTCCTGCGCCACTAGCCGGGGCACCGATACCAGTCTGGGAGGAATCAGATAGGGTAAACGTACGGCCATAAAGTCCAAGTCCCATCACCAACTTTTTAGAAGGTGTGCCATTATTTATCCAGTATTTCACTGCATAATCCTTGAATAAGAATATTATATTTATTTCCCAATGACTTAATACTAAATAACTACAATATTTAATTTTTTGTCACAGTTAGGTATGGTAGTTTCATCAAAATAGTATCTTTGTTAAAATCTGACAATCAAAGAAGGAAAAATTGAATTTACTATCTGTTAATCCATTTGATTAATGTGTGTGTAGTCGTGTCGTAGTGTAAAATCAAAGCAAAGTTAACTAAAAAGCGTTACACAATATAAAAGTATGATATTTTGTCTATGAGATTAACGTTCACGCAAACATCAGTAAGGAAATATGAAATACATTATTAGATATACAGGTATTTGGCTAATGTTCCCTATCAGGATCTTTCATATGATTTTAACAGGGAACCTGAGACCGTGTATCCTGTCAAAGACCTGTATAACTAAGTTGCCATACTGCAAAGCCATGATAACTTTGAAAAAGTCTGTTTCTGATATAATTACAGACATTATCCCTACGTCATAGTTTGAATTTCTTATGTCATCATTTAAGTTTCT
>JAUMGZ010210797.1:0-11973 GCA_032359645.1 Pododesmus macrochisma | reverse complement strand
GAATCGAACTAGGAGGTGAAAGGCTCTTATGATTACAAGTCGGCGACTTTAACCACTAGGCCACCGCGGCCCCTTTATAATTGAAATGTATGACCGTCAAATTTCCAACATGGCTGCCATTGTGGTCATCTTATAAATATTGTTATCGCTACTCCTGTAGAAAACTGAGAGTGCTACGAATATGAGACTTTCACTAGTAGACTAAGTTCCTTTGCTGCTGATAGTTTGAAACATAAAACTTATTTTAGTGGGTCAACGGCGGACATCGTAACTTTTTATATTTTACAAAATCTATTTCAAGAGTAACATTCATAAATATTTAAATACGTATATTCCAAGAACCGAGCAAGCTATTAACAAGAGCTTTTCCAATATTGTATATGTTGAAACGTTTGGTGGTGCACACTCGAGAGTTTTTGAGCATACCAATTATAGGTGGCTGATAATCTTGAAAATATTTTGTTGTGACTATGAGTCTGGATTGGTAAGCGTTACAAACATACACATTTCGCTTTAAAAATAGGATATGATTCTGCTTTCATCTTTGAAATGTAGAATTAAGTCAATATGATTAAAATTTACGATCTCCGCTATTGGAGATCGGTATTTTAATCAGATTGGAATTAATTCGTCAGTTTGCGGAAACAACTAGTAATGAACACGATTGTGACATCAACTTAATTAACTTTCGTCTGTACACTATTCAAAATGGACATAATACGGGACAAGGTTAAACTGAGAAGACGCTGCTTACCATGACGAATTGATATATCGTTATATGCATTTGATTGGCAATACCTATCCGATACTGTGGGTGATGATATCGATACAGGATACGCATTAAACGCACAGGACTCTGATGATTTAGGGGTATTTAAAACGTACTTATTCTGTAGTAATCACGTATTGTGTCTTCGTGGATCAAACCGTATGTTTTACTCGTGTAAATGTTCTTTAATATGCGTACTATGAGTTGCAGATTTTAGTTGATAATGATTCCATAAGTCTTTAAAAGCCTTTAATGCGTATTGTTCAAGGACTCGTTAACCGATTTAACCACACCGCCTAGCTGGGTGCAAGGTAAATGTCTTCTATCTGCATGAATAACTAGCTTTTGAGCTTATTGTGAGTGACGTCCTTTCAGTATCGTATTTTCAATCTTGGGTGGATAAGCTTTGATTAGGCTATGCTTTATTCGTTAATGTCTTTTGTTCTATATATCTTTTTTCTCTTGATACATGTATTAAAGTTATTGTGATTCTTAATTGTTGTTTTGTTCAAATTGAGAAATTGTTGAGATTTTTCACCTATCTTGATTGAAACATTTTTAATTTTCCAATAGTAATTATTCGTCATTTGCACGTGTAAGAATAACAACAACAACCATAAGTATGCCCATAAAGATATATTTCATTTTTCACTTGTAACAACGCAACAACAAAAATAAATTTAACAATAAATAACAAATTTAAACAATATTAGCAAACTATGGAATCAGACCTCACAATAGAACAGAGTTTCATAGGAAATATATATGTAATAACGCATGAAATATGAACAATATTCTTCGCCATATAACAATTACATAGAACAGATATGTGTATCATGTTAAACATATTATTTGATAATAATATTCCATACAGTAATTTGCGAAGGTTGATGTAGAACAGACAAAGAGTATGGTTGTCTTGTCATTAAGCGCTTGCTTTAATGTAATGCCATCTCGAGTGGTAACTTGTTCGTTATTATAACGTAGAACTACATAGAAGTAAATTTTACCGTGTCATATATATATAGATGAGATCAAATAATGTTTTAGGCAAATGGTTTTTATTTACAAATCCACAAAAATGTTTAAATTGAATAGATTAAGTGTTAAAATAATGTGTAACTTTTAAGGAATAAACATTTACTTTCAAGCAATGATACAAAAGAAAAAACAAATAATCTATTTTAATGTGCATCAAAACATATATTTAATTAACTAACCAATTGTTTTAAGGCTTTGAACTCTAAATGCGTTATGATTACTTCTCTATTAGTGTTTGTTTTTTAAACAAAAGTACATAGTTATAATGCGCATTATTGTGAAAAGTGTGTAATACTTTGTAATCTCAAACAAACCATAATCGTAATCAATTACATGGTGAATATAATTAAACAGCCTTTATATATATCTTTTACATTTACTTTTCTGTTTCTGAACAGCTGAATGCATTAAGATATTTGAAGAAGAAAAAATTCCAACATACCAATGACAAAATCAATCAATTTGTTTTAGTTGAATACTTTAACGCACAACGAAATAAAAACAATAACAACATTTTATTAAAATCTATAACAATGATAAAAGAAATACAAAAAAGAAGTTTGACAAATGTTTTAAGGTATATTCGTTATTTCTTCGAAGCAAGATCTGGGGTTCGGGACGTGGGTGCCTCACACATAATATTGGCTCTTTCCTCTTATAAATATCATATCTTTTTTTGTATTGTATATCACATTTCTTTAACACTCCATAAGCAAAGAATGTAAGAGAGTTCAAAAAACTTAATGCTTCCAAAACATACTTGTTAAAGTCGACAATACATCGTTTGAATTTAAACCATTAAAGAATTGCTAAATATATAGTACTTCTGCTTATAATGTGCATGTACAGGCATGCATGCGTTAAAACGTTTGGCAACATGAATCTTTATTAAAGTATTATTTACCAAATAATTGATTTGATTTGACAGATTTGACATGCCTAATGCATTCGTGATAAAGCTGGCTTGTAAATACTTAATATTATAAACGTAAACGCTTTGCAAAACTATGAAAGACTTCTTTCGAGTCATACCTGAATATAGTGAAAGGAAATGAAATATTAAAAATATTGCAGTGCTGCGCAATACATTTATCTTTACGTTTAGCAAGCTGATTGTTTCCTTGCAATTCAATTATAATATCCCAAGTTATTACACCGGAACTACAATATGCGCGTCTTCAAATTTCTTTGCTTTTGCCCTTGTTAACACTTCAAGTCTTGCTTTGATTGGATCATTCGTACTTTGAATATTCTATGGTGCTAAAGAAATCACGAATTAAGAATAGAAATCCACTTATTTAAAGAGGCTTGATGTCAGCTTGATAACAACAACAATTTGGGCTTCAGTGACAATGAAATATATTAGTATGAAAAATAAAAAATTATATAATATAACAGTTTTTGATTATTATTTGATAATTATTTGTTATCACATCACCCTTCTTAAAAATTCAATAAACAAATACATGTAGTTACTATATATACTGCGAAATTGATAAGAATATCACATATGGACTCATGTATTGTGGTTTGATATTGACCGAAGAGAGTTCAATAGGTTGGTGGGTTTAATAAGGCTATACCAACTCTGAAACAGGTAGGAATTAACGCCGAATACATAATATAACTGCACATTTAGTCCGGTAACATATTGTAGTGGCATACTCTACACATTGATTTACATTCAGAACAACATGTACTGAGTACTTTTAATTGACGCGACTTTTCTTTGCACACAACATTTTATGAATAACTGTTGTTAAATTGACTTATTGTAGAATACAAATCCCAAGATCTGCCTGCAATTCATGTGGTTTTAGATTGATAATGTAAGTTTGTTTAACAACCAATATGAGTTTCATAGTACTTTTACAAATAAAATACCCTTTGGTGACCCAGTGTAGACCGTCAATATGTCCTTATGCTTTTAAAAAATGTCCATTTAAACTTGTTATTGAGAGGCGCACAGTAAGGTTATTTGACTACAAAATGAATACCTGACCTACCCAAAAGTAGGTTTAGTCCATAGTAAGTTTATTCACGTGTCAAAAGTTACTCATTTCGGTCAATATCAAACAACAATACAGTTGTCCCCGCTTAATATTATGTACGTTTACTGTTTAATTAAAATTATTAGCCATTGATATTTAGTCGTTCAGAATATTTCTATACATCACTATAATTGATGGATAGTTTTAACTTTTCACTTTTATTAAAGATTTGAAGAAGATAACAAAGTATGGCTTGGTTTGTTTTTATATCGTAAATTTGTTGAAAAAACCATTTTTAGTCAAACAAAACCATCAAAAAACCAACGGATACAAAGAATGTGCAGCAAGTCAGAAGTTTTTACCTGATTATGTTAGCCTCAAAGATTTATTGAATCTAATGCTTGTGCATTACGCATTATCTATATGTAGTTTCTATGTTGATAAAATGTGTGTCCAAATTCATCAAAAAATTATAAAAGTAAACAACTAAACTTAAAAGCATTGATAAACAAATGGATAATAAGTCACTTACAGTGTAACACTGCTTGCCTCTTATTTTCTCTGGTGGGGCAATTTTTACCATAAAACAATCATATTTAAAATTAACAATATCACATACAAGCACACATACGAAATAGGTAATAAGTCTGAAAGCACTGTTTTTATTTTTTTTAAAAAAAAGTCTTTCAACTGAAGAGGAAGAAATCGAATTCAATCGTATAAACAATATATGTAATTCAATCAAATGCAATTGGAAATTATTTCATTAAAATCTATAGAAATTACATCAGTTCATAGTGCCATTTGATGACCTTGTGAAACCCTCCTTAGTGTCCACATTATTTAGTTCCATGTTATCAATGTCTTGTGTATCATCGTTTCTGCTGGAATAATATTTTACAGATGGTGGTTTGATTAACGAGTTTTCTCCATTTGATTTTCGGTCGTGTCCCGCCAGGTATAAGAAAGATGAGGATGCATTATCTAAAGAGAAAGAGAAAAGATGAGAACAAATTTATCATAAATGTTATATTCTACAACCCATTCATTGTGAATTATTGTATGTTTGCTTTTTCCCAAAGTGTTGTTCTGAGCTAGAACCATCATGAAAACTGCTCACATCTAAATGTGAATGGTTCATTGTTTGACGCAGTTATTGTTTGTTTGTCAATGTCCCTCGTTCTGTTGATTCTATTTATACCATTTTTTATTATTGTCGTCCTTTCAACGCACTAGCCTATTACCAGTTCCTTCTCTGTTGAATCGGTAATAATCTAAATATGTGTCACAGATCTTCCGGTGAACAAATTTCTTTAAATTCTGCTCGCCACAGGTCACTTTTTTATTACCACACCCTCTGGACGTAGCAAACAACAAGAAGAGATAGGATCAACAGAACAAACGCTATTGACAAACAAACAATAGCGTCATCAAAAAGTGACCACAAGAACTAACCAGCCAAATGCGACTGTAAAATCAAAATCTAAAAGTATCAGAGGCAGACGAAGTATTTCAAAACGATTTTCTAGCGGCACATTCTCTAGAGACCATTCTTGTATGGTACTGTGCACAGGTAGTCGTCGTTTCTTTATCCTCGCCATGTTGTATCCTTTTTATGTGTAGCAGGAAACGCTCACTCTCTACAGACGCTTTATTTCGTTTCCGGTTTTTGTGCTGTTTCGCGTTTAGTTTAACTGACCTAAAATTTGCTTTGTGTATTTATTTGTATGTTTGATGGGTAACGCTCGTTTTTTCTTTTGGTTTGCCCATGTCCATGTACTGATGATTTA
This sequence comes from Pododesmus macrochisma, assembly GCA_032359645.1. Taxonomy (NCBI): domain Eukaryota; kingdom Metazoa; phylum Mollusca; class Bivalvia; order Pectinida; family Anomiidae; genus Pododesmus; species Pododesmus macrochisma. The sequence continues at coordinate 6,382 of JAUMGZ010210797.1, read as the reverse complement.
GTACAGGGCCTTGGTTTTATTCTTCGAAAAGCTGTTTTCAGGTCATGTATTCTACTTCCGGTGTTATCACTGTCCTTATGATTTCCCTATTAAAGTGTTTTTTTTGCATCGTTCGTAATTAATACAAAACCAATGTGTTCACAGTTACCTGGATAAGTAAAGGAGTATACATTAATGAAACTTACCTTGGTATTTCTTTGTTCTTCTGCCAACTATATACAACAACCAATATAAGACCATGGCCACCACTGTTACTATCAAACAGAAGACTATGAAGCTTGGCGGTCCCAAACTGCTAACGAATAACTATAAAAAAAATCATAATATTTAAACCAAGCTGTTCTGCGAATGGCATAAATGTGTGCCCCAGGTGCACGGGAACTAAAACAATAAATATGGCAACTTCGCTTGGCCGTGAAATCCTATGAACATATTTCGCAACTTAACTTAACTTTATTAACAGATTTTTACATTATTCATGGTCAGGATAGCTGGTCAAACATGACACGTCACAAATCATAAAACAATAAAATACGAATATACAGACATAGATAATTCAAGTAAGGGCTTAAAATCAAAAGATATAGAATAAAAGAATACAAGAAGAAATAGGATCAACAGAACAAACGCTATTCACAAACGAACAATAGCTTCATCAAAGAGTCACCACAAGAACAATTTGACTAAATCAGAGGGTGGAGAGATTTAACTTCCCAACGACTACCATATCCAAAGCTTCAAATTAGTAATGATAATTTTTAAAATATTAAAAAGATGGAGAAAATCGTAGATAACAAAGCTATACATCAAATATGTAATCTGTTCCCTGAGTGGGACTTGAACTTCCAACTATAACATACTATAGTCTGAATTTAAAGCCACTTAACCAGACGAGCTACTTAACATCAACTACATTATAAAAGAGAGGGAATGTCCTTCACATTTAAGTTTTCATTATATGACATTTTCTATTTCTTTAAATTTCCTTTTCGATTTCTATGACACAGCAATTAATTAGGTTATTTTTCGAGATTGTATAATTTATAATTTTATAAATACTTACATTGCCTACAATCACAGGACATAGTGTTTCTCCAAGAGCCGCACATACAACCAAACAAGATGTAACTGATGCTGCAAGAGTAATTTAACATAGGAATATACTATTTTTTTCTTCAATTAACAGTGACAAATTTATCAAGTTATTGCATTTGCGTTTATCATTCATTTTAGACTTGGACATGATACTAAAATGTGCATGAAAACAGACAGATCGGCATATGTTATTCAAACGACCGTCATTAAATATTCAAATTAAGGTTCCGACTATCTCTAAAGTATTTAGTCTTTCTCTTTTTGATTCCTATCAAACTTATTTCATACATTCCATTAAATAGCAAGTTTTGAAGTTTTACTTATTTAATTAAATATTTCACAGTAAATAAATGGACACGTACTATTTATATATCATAAATAAATTTAGAACAATGCTTACGATTGATATTAATAAATTGTTCTGCCATTGACATTGCTGAAGGCGACATACTACTTAAAAATAGACCCAATATACACGTTCCTATATATACAGCAGCCAGGTCGGACTTCCATGTGAACGTAAGCAATAATGCAATAATAGATCCGGTCTGGAAGGGTAAAATAAAAAAAGGTAATGATAATCAAATCAAAACTATATTAAAAACGTACAACGTAAAATCGAAATACATTTCTTTATGTTTGGTAGTCAACTGAAGAATAATATTTGATATTCTTGACGATTTATTGTTCATCCAAATATATTTTAAGATGGCTCAATAATGCATACATATATTTGATACATGTTTAGGTATTTTTCTTTGATTATGCCTATTGTCCTTTAGAGTTACTCCCCGTTTCAAAGCACTTTTATCTCTATTCAAAAATTATCGTTAAAAAACTGCAAAGTCTATAACAGAGAGTATGATCAATTCAATGAGACGGTCTTTGGATTATATTTAGTTATATTGTAATATCATCATCCCTGCTGACTAAGACTGAATTACAAATATCAGCTGTCCAGAGATATTCTTTTGACTACGCGTCCAACTATTATATTGCAACATATCCCCCACAATGGTTTTGCGTCGCTTTTCGTATGCACTGTTTTGTGGTACATACAAGTTTACTTTGGAAAAGGGAGCCCTTTATCATATTGACGCGGAGACATCACGGTAGGTGACACATATATGTAGCAAGCAGGAGACGCTCACTCTTTTATGGACAGTTTCTAGTTCTAATAGAGAATCCTGATATTCTAATTCTAAATTTGGTATTCTGTGTTCTTCCCCGGTTCATACCCCCTCGATTCGATTTATTTCGATTCGATTATATTTATTGACCACAAATTTGTCGTTCACTCACAAAATAACAAAACTGAAATAGATCACACATTGTCATGTACCTTTATTAAGGGTCGACAAAACAAAACTGTTAACAAAACAATAAATGGATTAAATTATGCTGAAACTATGACCAGATTAACATTTGCAGGAAAACAGAGTAAAAAGAAGATAGTCTCGGACAATTCTTGATTAACGGGATCTACAAGTTTTATGAGTGCTCATATGCAGACGAAACACGCCATTTCGCTGGCTGATTCTAGTTTTGCCCCTTGTCTTGACACTGACAGTTCATCGACGGGGAAACGATCAACTAGCGATTGTCAAGACCAGAGGCAGAACGAGAATCAGCCTGTGCAATGCCGCGTTTCCTCTGCATATGAACACTCGTTAAACTTGCCGACCCCGTTATATATTTTAATATTACCGCATGTAACTTGTAAACAGTCACAGTTATGTCTACTTTCCCTCATTTTTTAAAAATTTAAGTTTTTCCCACACTTTTCGGCACCATTTTGTTTACTAATGCGTAGTATAATTTTAGAACCAAACAGAACCGTTTCCGGTTTTCCTGATTCGTGACTCGAATCGAACGTGCTGAATCTCGGTATTTTCGGTGCACCGCACAGCCCTATTCTTTACAAACAAATGTGGTTTGTCATGACTTATGGCTTATGAATAGTGTTGGCATGTTACATGTCTGGGATATAACCCAACACATTAGTAGAAGCTGATCAAATTGTAAATGTCGTCTAAGATTAGCGATGGTGCTGAGACTTAAAATTATTGCAGTCGAGATTTAAAAGCTTAACAGAAGTAGATCATTACCAACAGTAGCTACAGTGAAATATTTATCAGATGACAGCGGATTGCTCGTTGTAGATTGAGTTATCGTTCTTTTGATTGATTGCCATTTAAACCCAGAGGAGCAAGATTGAGGTTAGTCATTGACAGCTTTTCCACCAAATGCCGGCTCGTGTTATTCCAATAATGGTATTACCATATAGTTAATTGTTTTGTTTCTGAGCGCGTGACTTGTTTGCATTTGGCATTGTTAAGGAAGTATTAAAATGGATGGTGCCTCATAAATGGTGCTGATAGCAAAATTGATGAAGTGAGATATTTCCAGTTGTTTACAAAAATGTGTTTCTAATTAAAATTTGAAAGTCTTGCATCCTTTAATGTGGTAATCTATTACCTTTTACGACAATAAAATTAATTTACTATCTTTATGTATAATTACTATCCGGTTATTGTTAATTTAGAGTTCTACGACCAGCAAACAAAAACAATACAGCAATCTTCATATAAAGATGTATGCTTATTAAAGCACACATGAAGAACTTGTGATGACCAACTCAAAAGATCTTAAACTCATAGCATACGATGACGGAATGGTGACATCTGGAGAGAAAAAAACCCTTTAATATGAAACGTCATATGTCATAACATCAACAGCAAGGAAACATTACCCTTCTTTGGCGAAACTAGCAACGAAAAAAGTCCAATTCCGGAATTGTATGTCACCTCAGTGGAATGCAACCTTTCAAGTAAAATATTGACAAGCATTTTACATGGTTTAATCAAGTCGTTGGGTTTTTTTCTAAATGTCAACGCTATTTTACTAGAATGTGACAATGAAAGCAACTTACCAAATTACATAGTAACATGAATGCTGGTGTAAATCTTGTTGCGATGAATATAGATATAAGTCTTCCGAAGGCAAATAGTCCCTGAAATAAATTGAATTGTAAATAATACAATTAAATCTCATACTGACATAATAAATTTACAAAGTTATCGTAAATGTACAAATCAATTCTTATCCTACACGAATCATCGGATTTAAATTATAAATAGTTCAAGCATAATCAAGATAACATTGATGTTTGCAAGAGCCAATTGTCTGCAATGACGTCCTACCGGAATCCAATTGATATCATCTTGTCAAATCTAATTACGTAACCATAAGCTAAAATTGGTTATTTTGAATTGTCCTCCTGGGATTTAATCAACTACAGAAGAACAATACATACTTCACAACGCATTTCAAAATTTATATGCTACTGCAATTTAGTGTTCATGAAATGAACGGTATTCATAAAACGTAAACATTACAAGATGCATGATTCTACGCGATCGTATTTAAATAAGGTAACTTGGCAAAAGATAATAACTAATGATCATCTTCAGTCTGCAAAATATGGAAACGACATTGATATTAGATATTGACAATACTTTGGAGAAAGTTCAGTTCATATTCCTATATTTATTGTTTGATTGGCCTTGGAATAAGGAAATAGCATTAAAATTGTATGATAACTGCTGTAACAGTCTCGTAAGTGTGAATGTTGGAGGCCAGACAAGGACCGTAAACTGGAAATCCCGTGTGTTTGAATATTTAACACCCTGGTAAGATTAAGGCTCGTATAATAACAAGGCAGTATCTCTGCTACATGGGTTATCCTTCTTCTTGCCCTGTCTCCATTGCTTATTTCGCAATGTCACTTCTTTTCCCATACTGTATCAATTGCTACTTTTGTGCTGTTGTCCTTTTTCTTCTTGTCCTATTTCTCTTGCTTTATTTCATGTTGTCCTGTATTGTGAAATTTCATATTTCAAAGTAAAATTTTGCCACGGTAGGCATTTCCATGACATTTTTTAGACAAAAAAAGGTTTAATGTCATGCTTGTCAGATTCAACACGGAAAGCATTTCCGTGATATTATTTATACAAAATAAGTATAATGCCATGCTTGTCATATTCAACATAAGTGCTTCTTTTGAAACTCTGAAAGTTAAAACATAGTTACCCAAAAACAGGCGTTTAGAACTGCACCTTCCCCATCTTTTAGTCCGTTTACGTTTTTCTCGGCGTAACTATATATGTAATCTGCATATGACGACTACAAAAAAGAACAATATTGTAAATGTTTCTAAAAGTTGATTGTGTCTATACAAGTATATACCATGCATTTGTTATTAATTGTTCAAAAACAGAAATAAACATGAAACAGGGAGAAATAGGATCAACAGAACAAACGCTATTGACAAACAAACAAAAGCTACACCAAAAAGTCACCACAATAACTAACCAGCCAAATGAGACTGTTATAAGTTATGTTATGCAATATACGTATAGAGTAATCTATCGACAAGCATGATTCTTTGTATCTCGTTTTTAAATATAGACAATTGTGTATACTCATTTCATACCCTTCATCCAAGTGCATGTCCCAAACAAACGGGCAATACTATTATGTGACCAACTATGGTGTATGGAGGCAGCTGGCAGAAGTTCGGTTTTAATTATTTTCTTAAAGCAGTAAACTTGAATAGTATGTTATGTAATATTTTTGCAAAAAGTATAAAAAAAATTATGTTCATCTAAGTTGGAGAGTACACATATGTTGTGCCTTGCACCATAATATAAGGACATGGCTAGAATGTAATTAAATACTCATTGCGAAATGCTTTCAAATGAGTAGTTTAACGTCTTCAGCGTACGTAGTGGCCATTAAAAGACCACCTACATGCGCAATGCCTTAGTTTTTGTTACTAAATACGCGCATTTATGAAAAAATTATGAATATATATGATCGATTTCAATATGTATACAGGTTAATATTTATAGAGGTGGTAGCTAGCGTTGGTTGCACTGTATAAATATAATTTGGGAAACATTAAACCTCAATACAATATCATAAATTGAAGCAAACAATTAATATTTCTTCTTATAAAAAGGCGATTAAAGGGGCGCCGTTATATCCAGTTATAATCCTCGCCTTCGTATGAAAACGTAATCTCCTAGTATGATAGTGTCGCAAATATAGACTAACATAGAACAGCGGTTATTATATCTCCTAGTATAAAGATAGTATCACATATAATGACTAATATAGAACAATGGATACTATTTTTGAAACTTCATCTTGATCCTATCAAGTAGAATTAGTAGTGAATATTACACCTGAGCCAGCTGTGCACAACTTTTCTTATAGTTTGCAA
>JAUMGZ010210786.1:0-11973 GCA_032359645.1 Pododesmus macrochisma | reverse complement strand
CACCGGAATGTAATTAATTAAATTGACATCACAACAAACATCAAGACTAGTAATCCATGCGGACCGACTTAGGACTGAGGAATACAGGTAGTAAAATTTTAACGGCAATATAACTTTGTACAAAACTGCATTTACCATCAAAAGAAGAAGAAATAGGGTCAACCGAAAAAAGGTTTTGATATAAACAAAACAACTGCTTAATCAAAAAGTAATCACCAGAATGAACTAGCGAAGTGAGATGGATATTTGAAACTGACGTCAAACCAACTAAATGATTGTGAAGACCTCGCTCTTTATCCTTTCTTGAGGATAACACAGTTATGACATTTTTGAAGTCTCTTCAAATAAAAATATGTTTAATGACAGGCTACAACGAGATCAAACTAAAAACATAAATCAGTGGAAAAAATTCATACATTTTAAATCTATTTATTTCTTTTTATTTGTTTCAATGAAGTAAGTACCCAGAGAAAGTAGTTTCATAATGGTTTAAGGAGGCGCCGTTATCAGTAAATCCCGCGTTGTCTTTAACCCAAACTTTATCATCTTTATTGAGTCTTGTAATTATCATATTTGAAGCGGTCCCCGAAGAGTCATCATTTCTGGCGAATACATATCCAAGGGTACTGCCATTTCTTACCAAAACAAAATGTATCGTGTGAGTTGCATCAGATCTAATTGCTACAAAGAAAACGTATGCACCGTCGACGGGGGCTGTGAATATACTCGTAGGTCCGTTGAAGGCGCCACCGTCGTTTAGTTTGACGTCAGCAAATGTTATCACTGCATTATCGCCAATATGATGAAGGTTAGTGCTTGGCGAGGCATGAAATGCTATAGTAGACGGAAGACCATCAACTAAAATGAACAAGATATAATATAAATAGCATTATGAAAATTATTGACGACTTTTACAATCTCAAGATCGAAATTGGATGTAAGGGCACAATCAGTTTAGAGTGGTAGTGTCAAGGAACCAAATAAAGTGAAGCAAAAAGAGAACATTGTATATCACAACCAATTAAAAAGACTGACTGACTACCTTCCTGAATTTGTTAATAAAAAGCCGAAAAAAGCGAGCTCATTGCACACGTTTTGTAGTATATAGGACCAAACAAATACTCATGCCTAAAAGAGAAACTTAATGAACATTATTCTTTACAAGTTACATATACAAAATATTTGCTATACATATTATTGAAATAAGGAAGGGCATGATAGATGCAGCTAACTAAATCACATTTACATTCTCAAATCAATACAAAACATTATGTACCTCTCTTAGATTTATAATATATCCTTCTGTCCGACTTTCCATGATACTTCGTAACTTCAACGAAATCATCGTTCTCTTTATTGCCTTGCCTCTTGATTTCTTTCTTTGGTGCGCTTTTCTCAGAATAAATAGATGTCTTTTGTTTAACCTTGTACTTAATTTTGTCCTCGTCCAAATTCCGGTCTATTTCTGCATAATAAAACATAAATCAGATGAATTGGATATGCTGTGATGAAATTGACAATCCAACAGCAGCCGCATCAAACAATTCAGCATAGAGTAAAAAAAAATTAAAAATACGTCACAGCAATTTACGTTATTCACGCAGCCCGACTAAGGATGGTAACCCAGTGCATCGGGTTGCTTTCACGAAGCGCTAGCCATTACTGAGAAATTGAACAATATTAAATAAATAACATGGTGGTGTGGCGAATCCTGTTAATAAAACATATGAATATACGATGACAAATTATTTTCACTGTTTATTCAAATCTTGTTTGAAGAAAATTATATTCTTTTATATTCAAACAACAGAAAGTAAGTGGCATCTTTTAAACAGCATGATAAAAACGAAAACAAACTGTTCTATAAAAAGACTTTTGTTTCGTTTCCCGTTATGATTTAGGGGTTTTTCGCTTTTTAAAAATGAGTTTAATTTCCAACAGCGTTGGTGATCTTATACTGCTTTCAAGTATATAAGGTAAGTGTGGCACGAGAAAAGCAGACACTACACATTAATCATACAATCATATCACTTCATCATTAGTTGATATATACCTTGTTTCCTTTCAGTAGGCAGCTGATGTTCGTATGTTGACAGTACATGACTATATTTCACTTTTAGCTCTGCAAGTTCATTCTCTGTATATTCAAGTCTCTTGTCATAAGCAAACTTAATGGCTGCAATTTCTTGTTCCGTTGATTCGATGTGGCGTTCATGATGTAACTTTAGATTCGCAAGGTCTTCCTGGGTAGAGTGTAGTAGTTCTAGTACATGATTATAATATTCGCGGTTGGTCGATAGTAGCATCTCGAACCGATTTGCGTATTCACGCATCCCTTGTTGTACAATGTCACGAACGTCACTCGACTTGTCAGGCTGAACACAACTGACATTAGAACACAGTTCAACAATACATAATGTTAACAACAATGAACTTATTGGGCGACACATCTTCTTCATTTGTTTGTATAACGAATGTACGAACGATTAATGAACTCAAAGACAAGTGGATTTCTTATCGTAGAACAAGGGTTATTTCAACAGCTGTTCTTGTCAATGCGTACTGCCGATGCTTTTGAACATATTCATGACATGTGTTGGCTTTTAAATGAAATGAAAACTTCCAAAGAGTGTTTATGTAAAATAGAGACCATTAATGGCAACAATTATTTTTTCGTTCTTCGGAAAAATAGCATACAACAATAAATATTCGTAAACAAGAACATTTGTGTTCGACTTTCGAAGAATTACATCTGAATCAACAGGACTGACGACTACGGAATCCGCCAACAAACAAAGATTTACAATTAAAACTATGATAAACGAAGCCTCATTCATTGATACATTAACGGTGATTTATTGTGTATTTTAAGACAGATGACATCTGAATCAGAGGGATTGGCGAGCAAGGACAACTTCAACAAACAACAGATGACAGTATATAACACCACATCATGAACATATTCAAGGCCGGACACGCCAAGGAATAATCAATCAACGAATTCAATAGCGTGTTTAGATCGGTTCAGGGAATCACAGCATTCGCAATACCTAATGCATAAAACTATTTGTTTAGTAGATTGTGTTAGGAAAATTTCCACGCAACTTCTGGTTAACAGGGGGTTCCACGTTTGCCCCTGAAAATTTCCAGTTGTTCCTGTACAAAGAACTACGTTTAAACGTCTGTGAATTTTTTTTTTAAATAGACCAAATCTTTATGTCCAGATAGCGTGTTATGAGGTTTGTGTGACATCAGTTTATTTCCTTTTTTTAATTGTTTTTTATTGTTTTATTTGTTGGTTTGTCAATATCTTTGGTTCTGATGATTTATACTCATCCTGCGTTTTTTATGTTGATATAAAAAGAAGATGTATTTCCACTGTGCAAGTATCATCTTATTGGGTCTATATATTTGATAAATTTAGCAAAGAGTGAAATAAAAGACACTGCATATTGTACAGAATACGTAGACACTGACACTACTGGGGCGTTGTCTTTAATTCTGCAATTTTTCCTACATCAGTCCCAACGTGGTTAATCATATTCACATAATACATACATGTTGACGTATACATATTACGCTTGACATTGGGTGATTTGGCACAAATACAATTTGACAAGTTAGTTGCAGTTTTTTTTCAGATACGATCGTTTTCATTGTATCGTTAAAGTATTAATTGAACAAGCCAATGTATAAAACATCATCAACTTAACAACGCTTGTTATTTTCACAACTGCAAAATTTACTTATGCCTTAGAAAGCCGGGGGCCTAAAATGTAATTTTAAGAAACTCGACGAAAGAAAGCCATTGACCGTGAAAAGATAAAATATATTTAACGACAACAAACACGAGTAAACGCTTTTATTTATTTTAAATATAGCGTACTTCATACTTGAGATCATGATGAAAATCATATGAAATTGCGGGGTTTTTGGTTTGTAAATACTGTCACCGATTCACTCAAGGAAGGATGACATCTGAATAAGTTTGTAACTGACAACAACGGAAGACCACAACACACATAAAATGACAATTAATACACATCTTAAACCAAATCACAAGAATATTCTATGCGAAATGAAAAGGACGTTTATACAACGAGTTGAGTTGAATGGTATGGTTCCTAACCTTCCCATATAATACGCGGGGTTAGGGTCTCAAACCGTAAACGTTAAAATTGTTAAAAATATACCCTCGCAACATTAAATCATGACTCCAAAAGCATTCAAGACAGGAGAGGCCGCAACAACATTGTATATTGTAAACAAATAGGAACAAGTCCCCGTTGAAAAGTCCCTAAAGATTTAAAGATGAAGTCCCCGTAGAAAAGTGCCCGAAGATTTAAAGACGAAGTCCCAATAGAAAAGTGTCTGAAGATTTCAAGACCAAATCTCCGTAGAAAAGTGTCTGAAGATTTAAAGACCAAGTCCCCGTAGAAAAGTGCCTGAAGATTTAAAGACGCAGTCCCGGTAGAAAAGTGTCTGAAGATTTAAAGACGAAGTCCCCGTAGAAAAGTGTCTAAAGATTTAAAGACGAAGTCCCCATAGAAAAAAATTTCTGAAGATTTAAAGACGAAATCCCCGTAGAAAAGTGTTTGAAGATTTTAAGACAAGTCCCCGTAGAAAAGTGTCTGACGATTTTAAGACGAAGTCCCCGTAGAAAAGTGCCTGAAGATTTTAAGACGAAGTAACCGTAGAAAAGTGTCTGAAGATTTTAAGACGAAGTCCCCGTAAAAAAGTGCCTGAAGATTTTAAAGACAAAGTCCCCGTAAAAAAGTGTCTTAAGATTTTAAGACCAAGAACCCATAGAAAAGTGTCTGAAGATTTTAAGATCAAGTCCCCATAGAAAAGTGTCTGAAGATATTTAGACTTAGTTACCGTAGAAAAGTGCCTAAAGATTTTAAGACGAAGTCCCCGTAGAAAAGTGTCTGAAGATTTCAAGACGAAGTCACCGTAAAAAAGTGCCTGAAGATTTAAAGACGCAGTCCCCGTAGAAAAGTGTCTAAAGATTTTAAGACGAAGTCCCCGTAGAAAAGAGTCTGAAGATTTTAAGACCAAGTCCCCGTAGAAAAGTGTCTGAAGATTTTAAGACGAAGTCCCCGTAAAAAAATGTCTGAAGATTTTAAGACGCAGTCCCCGTAGAAAAGTGTCTGAAGATTTAAAGACGAAGTCCCCATAGAAAAGTGTCTGAAGATTTTAAGACGAAGTCCCCGTAAAAAAAATGTCTGAAAATTTAAAGACGCAGTCCCCGTAGAAAAGTGTCTGAAGATTTAAAGACGAAGTCCCCGTAGAAAAGTGTCTGAAGTTTTAAAGACGAAGTCCCCGTAGAAAAGTGCCTGAAGATTTAAAGACGCAGTCCCCGTAGAAAAGTGTCTGACAATTTAAAGATGCAGTCCCCGTAGAAAAGTGCCTGAAGATTTAAAGACCAAGTCCCCGTAAAAAAGTGCCTGAAGATTTTAAGACCAAGTACCCGAAAAAAAAGTGCCTGAAGATTTAAAGACGCAGTCCCGTAGAAAAGTGCCTGTAGATTTAAAGACGAAGTCCCCGTAGAAAAGTGTCTGAAGATTTTAAGACCAAGTCCCCGTAGAAAAGTGTCTGAAGATTTAAAGACGAAGTCCCCCGTAGAAAAGTGCTTGAAGATTTAAAGACGCAGTCCCCGTAGAAAAGTGTCTGAAGATTTAAAGACGCAGTCCCCGTAGAAAAGTGTCTGAAGATTTAAAGACGAAGTCCCCGTAGAAAAATGCCTGAAGATTTAAACACCAAGTCCCCGTAAAAAAAGTGCCTGAAGATTTAAAGACGCAGTCCCGTAGAAAAGTGTCTGAAGATTTTAAGACCAAGTCCCCGTAGAAAAGTGTCTGAAGATTTTAAGACCAAGTCCCCGTAGAAAAGTGTCTGAAGATTTTAAGACGAAGTCCCCGTAGAAAAGTGTCTGAAGATTTTAAGATGCAGTCCCCGTAGAAAAGTGCCTAAAGATTTAAAGACGAAGTCCCCGGAAAAAATGCCTGAAGATTTAAAGACGAAGTCCCCGAAAAAAAGTGCTTGAAGATTTAAAGACGCAGTCCCGTAGAAAAGTGCCTGAAGATTTAAAGACGAAGTCCCGTAGAAAAGTGTCTAAATATTTAAAGACGAAGTCCCCGTAGAAAAGTGCCTGAAGATTTAAAGACGAAGTCCCCGTAGAAAAGTGTCTGAAGATTTAAAGACCAAGTCCCCGTAGAAAAGTGCCTAAAGATTTAAAGATGCAGTCCCGTAGAAAAGTGTCTGAAGATTTAGAGGCGAAGTCCCCGTAGAAAAGTGCCTGAAGATTTAAAGACCAAGTCCCCGTAAAAAAGTGCCTGAAGATTTAAAGACGAAGTCCCCGTAGAAAAGTGTCTGAAGATTTAAAGACGAAGTCCCCGTAGAAAAGTGTCTGAAGATTTAAAGACCAAGTCCCCGTAGAAAAGTGTCTGAAGATTTAAAGACCAAGTCCTCGTAGAAAAGTGTCTGAAAATTAAAAGACGAAGTCCCTGTAGAAAAGTGTCTGAAGATTTTAAGACGAAGTCCCCGTAGAAAAGTGTCTGAAGATTTAAAGACGAAGTCCCCGTAGAAAAGTGCCTGAAGATTTAAAGACCAAGTCCCCGTAAAAAAGTGCCTGAAGATTCAAAGACGAAGTGCCCGTAGAAAAGTGCCTGAAGATTGTAAGACCAACTCTCCGTTGAAAAGTGTATGCAGATTCAAAACCAAATAATACAGTAGTATGATGACACAGCTTATGATTTCAGGTCGGGAATTAATTTTTTCTTTGTTTTCGAGGTCATGTACATCTACACAATGAGAAGGGTAGAAAATACAAAATCTTTCATCACCCCATTGCTACAAATACAAAATTGCAATGTAAAAGTAAGACAATACAGGTAGTAAGATTTGAAGAACAATTAATGATTTTATTTTGTTTATTCTGTTTAAATTTATCTTATTATTTGCTTCAAATCCTATTTCTTCCTGTTTTAACTTTCTTGAAGATGAAACGGCTTTGGCAAAACTCTTCAAATAAAGGCTACTTTAATGGCAGAATGCAAAGAGAACAAACTTACTGATAAAGCATGCAATTCATAATATTTAAATATATATATTTTTTTTTTTCAGTGAAGTAAGTAGCCAGAGAACGTAGTTTGCCAGTGGCTTAAGGTGGCGGAAAGATCACTTGATCCCCCGTTTTCTTTAACCCAAACTAAATCGCCTTTATTAAGTCTTGTTATTATCATGTTTGAACCGGTCCCCCAATCGTCATCATTTCTGGCATATATCCACCCAATAGTGCTACCATTTCTCACCAATATAATATTTATCGTGTGAGTTGAATCAGATATAATTGCTACAAAGAAAACATATAAACCGTCGACGGGGGCTGTAAATATACTCGTTTGTCCGTTGAAGGCGCCACCGTCGTTTAGCTTAACTTCGTCAAATGTTATCACTGCATTATTGCCGATGTGGGTAAGTTCAGTGCTTGGCGAGGCGTGGAATGCTATGGTAGACGAAAGGCCATCAACTAAAATAAATATGATTAAAAATAAATTGCATAATGAATATTATTGACGACTTTTATAAACTCAAGATCGAGGATGGACGTTAGGGTACAATAAAATAAGAGTGGTATTGACCAACGAGCGAAATAAGGTTAAGCGGAAAGAGAACCAAGTATATCCCAGCCATTTCAAAAGACTGACTGACTATCTGAATCTGTTTACAAACACTAAAAGATCATGCTCATTATACATCATTGTGGTATATTGGACCAAAACAAACAATCGTGACTACAAAGAGAAAGTTAATGAAAAGTGTTTACAAATTATATATACAAATGAGATTTACCATGCTATAAATATTGCAGTAATGATTTAAGGCTTGTGATATGCGTTTAACAAAATCACATTTACATTCTCAAAACAATACAAAACATTATTTACCTCTCTTAGATGTATAATGTTTTCTTCCGTCTGACTCTCCGTGATAATTCGTAACTTCACCATGAGCGTCGTTCTCGTTATTGTCGTGTCCCTTTGTTTCGTTCTGTTTTGCGATTTGGTCAGTATAAATAGATGTGTTTTTTTTAACCATGGACCCCATTGTGTCGTCCAGATCTCTGTCTGATTCTGCGTAATAATATAAATCAAATAAATTGAATATGCTGTAATGAAAGTGACAAACCAACAGCAGCCGCATCAAACAATTCATCTCCAGTATAGAAAAAATAAACTAAAGACGCAACAACAAAACTCAATATTGCTTATAAACGTTGATCCACTTAGAACGGTCACCCGGCACTAAATCGGGAAGCTTGCACGAAGTGCGCTAGCCGTACATGTGAAACTGAACAATAAGCATTCAATGACATTGTTGTTGTGTGACGAGCCAGATTGTTAACTCCCAATCATTTATTTTGGCTTCATATGTACCTGTTTTATAAAAGTGTGTGCTTGATAGATAGCCATTTTGGATTCAATATTTCTGCAACATCCCCCACACCTATTTTTTCTGTCTGTCTGTCTGTCAGCCTGCATGCCTGCCTGCCTTCCTGCCTGCCTACCTGCCTGATTGTGTTGCTTCAATTCTATCCTGTTTATGGTTTTTCTCCTTTGGTCTTTCGTCCCTTTCGAAGACACATATTCTTATGGTGACACATGATTCTTTTAAACAGGGGAAGGGTTGTCATACACCGGAATGACACGGAAGCATCTATGTGTGTCCCACGTTCTACTTTTGTTTGCCCTTGTCATTTGACTTACGGTTTTGGTATACGGCTTTGGGTTCTTGTATTTTTACTATTGTTAATAAGACATATGAGAATACAATGACAAATGATTTTAATAATTTATTCAAGTTCTGTTCGAAGAAAATTTTATTCTCTCATTTTCGTACAGCAGAAGTAATTCACATCTTTTAAAAAGCACGGTGTTCACGAAAACAACATTTTTGTTTCCTTTCCCGTAACGTTCTATAGAACTTTCGCTTTTTAAAAATGTGTTTAATTTAAATCCTAAACTTCATTGTATAAAATAAGTGAGGCACGAGAACAACAGACTTCACAAATTAATCATGCAATCATATTGCTTCATCTTAAGTTGATAGTTACCTTGTTTCCTTTCAGTAGGCAGCTGATGTTCGAATGTTGACAGTACACGACTATATTTCACTTTTAGCTCTCCAAGTTCTTTCTCTGTATATTCAAGTCTCTTGTCATAAGCAAACTTAATGGCTGCAATTACCTGTTCGGTTGATTCGATGTGTCGTTCATGATATAACTTTAGATTCGCAAGGTCTTCCTGGGTAGATTTTAGTAGTTCCAGTACATGGTAATAATCAGCACAGTTGGAAGAGAGTAGCTTCTCGAACCGATCTGCGTATTCACGCATCTCTTGTTGTACAATGTCACGAGCTTCACTCGTCTTGTCAGGCTGAACACAACTGACATTAGAACACAGTTCAGCACTAAATATTGTTAGCAACAATGAGCGTATTGCGCGATACATCTTCTTCATATATTTGTATAACGACTGTACGAACGATTTGTGTACTCAAAGACAAGTGGATTTCTTATCGTGGAACAAAGGTTATTTCAACAGCTGTTCACGTCAATGCGCACTGCCGACGCTTTTAAACATATTCATGAAATGTGTTGGCTTTGAAATGAAGACTCCCAAAGTGTATTTATGTTATATAGAGACCATTAATGGCTATATTTATTTTTTCGTTCTTCGGAAAAATAACATACAACAAAAAATGTTCGTAAAAAAGAAAATTTGTGTTCGACTTTTGAAGAATTACATCTGAATCAACAGGACTGACGACTAAAGCATCCGCCAACAAACATAGACTTACAATTAAAACTATGACATATGAAGCCTCATTCATTGATACATTAACGTTGATTTATTGTGTATTTTAAGAAAGATGACATCTGAATCAGAGGGACTGGCGAGCAAGGACAACTCCAACAAATAAACAGATGACAGTATATAACACCACATCATGAACATATGCAAGGCCGGACGATCCAAAGAATAATCAATCAACGAATTCAATAGCGTGTTTAGATCAGTTCAGGGAATCACAGCATTCGCAATACCTAAAGAACAATGCTTTTTTTGTAGATTGTGTTAGAAAACTTTCCACGCAACTTCTTGTTAACAGGGGGCACAACGTTTGCTCCTTAAAATTTAGAGTTGTTCCTGTACACAGAACTGCATTTTGACTTCTGTGAGAATTTTTTTGTATTTAAATAGAGCAGTACTTTTTGTCCATAAGACGTGTTATGAGGTTAGTGTGACGTCAGTTTATTTCCTTTTTTTAATTGTTTATAATTGTTTCATTTATTGGTTTGTCAATGTCTTTGGTTCTAATGATATAACTCATCCTGCGTTTTTTATGTTGATATACAAAGAAGATGTATTTCCACTGTGCAAGTGACATAAATGACATTGCATATTGTACAGAGTGCGTGGACAATGACACTACTGGGGCGTTGTTTACAGTTCTTCAATTTTCTTATATCAATCCCAACGTGGCCCATCATATTCACATAATACATACATTTTGGCGTCTATATATTACGCATGACATTGGGTGATTTGGCACAAATAGAATTTGATAAGTTTGTTGCGGATGTTTTCAGATAAGATCGTTTTCATTATATCGTAACTGACAACCAAGGAAGACACCAACAAACATCTAATGACAATAAATACACACATCTTAAACCACATCATACGAATATTCTATGCGAAACGAAAAGAACGTTTATACAATGAGTTGAGTTGAATGATGTTGTTCCCAACTTTCCATCATAACCAGTGGTAGTTAGGGTCTCAAACCGTAAACGTTAAAATTGTTAAAATCATACCATCTCAACATTAAATAATGACTCAAAAAAGCACACAACGAGAGGTTGCAACAACATGTGAATATTATAAATATGAGGCAAATAGGACCAGATGGATGATGATATCAACATTCAGGCCCGAATACAAAACTAAATTAGAATCTACTGTAAAAACCGAAATAAAACACTGAAATCGACTATAAGACAGAAATACTAAAAGAAATCAACACGATTCAACATTCAACATTAAATACGAAGCACTCAACCATCAAGTCTTCCACGAACAAAGAGGCTTACAGATTTTGAATATGCGTTTTTCATAATTGTTTGAAAATGTGAAAGGGTCACATCGGAATCAATGCAACTGATTACCATGAAAAGCGCCAACAGATATAAAATGTTGCAATACAAACATACATAAAATCACATCACAGAAATACAAAAATGCAATCTGAATCATGCCTCCGAGAGAAAGATTCGAGGCCACCCACAAACACAGAACGACTTTGGACACCAATTCAACAAAATTAAATAAATTTTCTCAATCTTCGGTCTCGGGAAAAGCAACTTTTCATATTTCATATGTCTCTTTTCTAAGACACAAGATGAGTAGAAATATTTGAACGAAAGACATTGACAGACCAATAACAGCTGCATCAAACAATTCAGTACCAGAAAAAAGAGATTTAAAATGACATCATTACTATCAGCAAGGCTAATAATCAAAGCTGACCGACGAAGTGCGATCACTAAAACCAGGCGTTGTGGAACACTGATTTGATTACACAACTCGTCAAGCGCAACATGAAATTTACACCAATAGAAATATACATTCAGATTTTATTGTGTTTTTGTTTATTGACATATCTTGTCATTCTTAATGGAGTAAATAACCAGAAAAGGTAGTTTGATCGTCATTAATGACGACGTCTTGGTGACTGTTACCTCCATGTTCTTGAAGCCAGACTTGATCTCCTGTTGTCAGCCTAATAATGACCATGTTTGAGGCGGTTTTCCATGCGTCCCCGTTGCTAGCATATATGTACCCAATATCTACACCATTTCGTATGAATGCTAAATTCGTCTGGTGCGTTGCATCGGATATAATAGCTGCG